>DWMF01001538.1:0-11327 GCA_018244815.1 Parelbella polyzona | reverse complement strand
CGGACACCCCTGCACGCCGTTTCGTTATTGGTTCTGAATTACCACCCTAAGTAAACATTGTCGCTAGACGAGAGCTTGCTGTCCACAGACAACAAAGACACGTCCTAACCGTTTCTATTTTCGTTTTTGAATGTAGCCAGTTGAAATTGCCAATCTGTATTTAATAAACTTTCAAATGATTTGTCATTGTTCCGAAAATACTAAAAAAGGGCATTCAATTTTAAATTTTTACCTGTATACAGATTGTTTTTGGAAACATAAGTGACAAAGTATTAATAGAAAACGAAATACGTTTTACGTTTCCTACATCGTGTCCAAATATTTATTAGGAATAAATTATCTATAAATTCAATCTAAATGTAATATTTTTTCATATAAATAATAATATAAGCGTTAGTGTGATCGGTCGCGAGATGTGTGTGGTGTACCGTGAATGAAACTAGTATTTGAAGGGCCGCCATATTGGATTTATCCGCAACTCGATTATAGGATTAATTATCTGTGGGACGTTCTAACGTGTCAACTGTGGGGCTTCGGCGTCGAATTACCGGCTGATTAAAATGTTAAAGTTTTACGTGAACAGCTAATAAGGCTGGTGATTGTTCATGTAATCCATTTTTTTTTAACTTTATCATAATTAGTATTCTATTTCAAAGCATAGTGTCTGTCTCTTTCATAGACTGCGTTGTAGAGTTCAATATATTTTATTGTTATTATACCAACTCGCTAAGTCTTTTGCGGAGTGGGTAGAGAGCAACGAGTGCCAAATATCTTCTCAATTTGTATAGACTTGATCTGATTCTTGTATATCCAGTATTCTTATACACGCATATCAGTTTTTGAGTCCCCAATTTTTGACTCCCCCATCACATGGTATCATTGTTTACCACAGTTATTGAAGGAAAATTGTTAGCTTGTAAAATTACAAGAAAATAAGAAAAAATAACAAATCTTTTCTACATTTGTGTCAGACATGTTCGTAATAGCTTTTGAAACTTATTCATGAAATGGCAGCTTACGTCAAGATCAAATGAAATCCTGTTCCTGCCCTTTTGACAACCCGCTCTTAGAAGATAACGTTGAACTATGTATATTTGATATTATAAATAGGTGAATATCAAATAAAAGTATAAATCTACATGTATTTGAATATTTTTCAATATCGAAAAATAAGCTATGATTTTCATTTGAGTTTTGTGTTATAAAATATTTAAGAATTCATTTTTATTACGATTTCTGTTCTGTTTTTAGTGTAAGATGCGGCTACATCTTTGGCCATTAATTCTAAAAGTAAATATTTTGAAGTTTATTGAAGAATGTCCGATTACTTCTATGCTTATCATTATCGTATACCTAAAAATAATTTATGATAAATAAAAACAGAAAATGTATGTACATACATAACATACATACGAAACGGAAAATATACATCCAAAATACATACATGGTCATTATTATTAATTTCCGAAATTCTTATTTCCTTACTCTTATTCACGAACATTCTTATGTAAAATAACGTTAGTTGTATGTTTATCAAACCAATTATAATTTTGCTTGTTCGTAACAAAAATAGCCTTTTCATTAAACGATACCAATAAAATAACTCCTAAATGATACTTTTTAGGACCCTTTACGAATATTTTAAGCATCAACTAGTCTATTTCAATATTCGGTCGGGATAAATGGCAGCTTCGTTTCGGTCGATATTCGGTCGGTATAAATGGCAGCTGTGCACGATCGTTTTAAATCAACTCGGAGAGCATTAGCTCGGTCGATTTGCAATTGTAACTAGATATCGGTGAGATGAGTCGGGATTTATGTAAATGTATTCGCCAGTAGTGTCCGTCATGCTGCCGGGAACGCTGGATAGATAGATATTTATTTCGCTTAATATGTTGTTATAAAAATTTTTTTTTTTATATATATTTTATTCAACACACATTACTATTCTGCAACAATGAATGCAAGACTGTATAAAGGAAAATAAGGTATATTTCTAGTTGTATATATTTCATGCATTTTTTTATTTCTTTGCAGCCCAGTGACCCGGAATTCTCCTCCCAAATTATGGTCTACAAGGACATCGGCGAGGAGATGTTGCAACATGCCTTTGACGGTGGGTTCAAATTGATTTTCATTGTACTTAAAATACCTAACATGAAGAAAGAATGTAGGTACATATATCATACATTATATACATATATATATATATATAGATAAATATTTACATATATATTTTTATATGTTATATACTTTAAATAAGTATTTTTGTAATATGACTACACGTTGTGGGACGCAAACGTGACTGATGAAACGTGGCAGTGTATTACACTCCTCTGCCTACTCCTCCGGAGATTATGGGCGTAATATTACATTATCCTAGTAATATATTTATTCCTAACAATTATTTAACTCTTGTTATTTACATCCTGTCTTAATTAAGATTCAATATTCTATTTCATCTCACAAAACACTACGTAGATCAATCTCCTGATTGCATATTGAAGCGGTAATTGAATTAAGCTGACCGCACACTATGGAGCAGATTATAATTTCGCCGTGTCGTTATTATCGGCGTTAGTGTTCGTTAACGAGATTATGCGTTATTAACATTCATGACCCCAGCAACGTCGCACGGACGTGCCGTGAAACGACGCCACCATACATTTGTGTTCGCATTCATCTAAAGGTATTGGAAATAATATGGATATTAGTAACTACGGTGTAGAAATAGAAAATACTTGGGAGTCTAGGTTAAAATTCCATGCTATGCCATGCCAAGGTCAGTCTATGGCACTCTGGTGCCATTATTTACCCACGTACTAATATATTGTTACATATCAATGAGGGAGATGGTTCTCCATGGTCTGGAGAATTAAAAGCAGTATAAAAGTGCACAATATATTTAAAAGTCGTTACAGTTTACTGGTAACAACTAGGTTAATTATTAGTCTTTACTTATATAGAAAGCTTTCGCTTGTTGAGCGGTTAGTGGTTTTAAGGTTGACTGTGACAGATGTTTTTTTGTTTGATAACTCACGTTATCTATGTCGCATTACAACTAACACGAAGTCGCTGATGTTCCATTGTTTTAGTTTCGAAGGTGTGGTAGGTAATGTATGGTACCTCTGCATCTAGCTAATGGACTGCTTTTGCTGTTATTCAAACACTGTATACATCGATCTTTAATGAAACTTAAAGTATGTTTACACCTGACTGGTCTCTCCATTCGTTTATGGGTTATACGCTTGATGTTACGTTACGATTTTTTTTTATTACAGGCTACAATATATGCATATTCGCGTACGGCCAGACCGGCGCCGGCAAGTCGTACACCATGATGGGCCGCGGCGAGGACGGCCAGGAGGGCATCATCCCTCAGATCTGCAAGGACCTGTTCCGGCGGATCCGGCAGACCACCAGCGATGACCTCACCTACTCGGTAAGAACGTAGTCCATAATATTGTATCTGACCTATAATCATGTAAAAAGGTACGTGGAAAGATCGTATAAGTTGATTTAAATTTGTCTTACACAAAAATAGGAAATAAGCGCACTATATTAGTCTTGACATTTTTTTATATACCGAAAATGGCAAAGGTAGAATACCTTAATTACCTAAGTACCTAAAAATTTTTCACAGGAAATTTAATCTTATAATAAAGGTATGATTTTAAACCCGGCATCTGTTATCGCAGGTGGAAGTATCCTACATGGAGATATACTGCGAGCGCGTGCGTGACCTGCTCAACCCTAAGAATAAGGGCAACTTGCGCGTGCGCGAGCACCCCGCGCTCGGGCCCTACGTCGAGGACCTCAGCAAGCTGGCCGTCACCTCCTACCAGGACATCTACGACCTCATCGACGAGGGCAACAAGGCTAGGTGAGCCACACTATTCACATTATACAATATACAAAGTATTGAACATACAACCAGTTGCAAAAGTTTGATTGAACCTGCATATACCCTGATTGACACCTGCACACGCCTTGATTGAGACTTGTGTACACTTTGATTGACACCTGCATACAAACTGGTTGACACCTGCACACACTTTGATTGGCATCTGTACACAAACTGATTGAGACCTATCTAGACCTCGATCGTCAGCAACATATACCGTGTAAAAATGTGGGATATTTGTTATACGACAGCGATTAAAATTAAAATGAAGCGCATAGCGACACACTGTGTTTTTATAACGATATTGCTTTACCAATACATAACATTTTATTAAATAATGTTTAAGTAACAATGTAATTTTTATGTATTATTAACTATAAAGCTTTTAACATGAACACACTCCAACATATTTACAACGTATTTATTCATTTTGTTAACTGAAAGAGTCGTTTAAATCAATTATTGTGCTCGACTAATACGATAATTGTATTGAAAACACCAGGTCTCTACATAGACAAATTTCCACGGTCAAGTAATATTTATAGCCAGTTGATGGGCACATTAAAGGTACCGTCGAAGCTATCCATTAGGAAACGGAACCCATTAAGGGCGTACGTAATCTCTGTGCGATGTCAACTTGATTACATTACCCGTCGCTGCGCGGCTTGTGGCTGTTTTAATCAGTACTCTAAATCGGTCGTCGTTTTGATTAGTATTAATGTAAGAATTATTAACTCAATTCACTGTATCGAATAATAATACATTTACGTACTATGTTTCTATTGACGCATAGATATTAAAAGCCTAAATATCTATTTATATGGTACGAAATCAAAGTGGTAAAAAAAACTCAAAACGTGCAGCGTGCCTAAGACCAAGGACGTCGCTTTCGTCATAGCCTAAATACATATATATACGGAAATTATATCATGCCATTATAAATCGCAATTTATGTGTTACATTACACCTAATATATGTACATATATGTATGTATGTGTACACATGTAACACATGCGTTAGTATGCGTGGAGGGTTTAAACATCGTTAAAATCATTCCATTGCCTATAATAATTGTACTTGTTCCTCAGGACGGTGGCCGCGACCAACATGAACGAGACGTCGTCGCGCTCGCACGCCGTCTTCACCATATTCTTCACTCAGCAGCGCCACGACAAAACCACCGACCTCATGTCCGAGAAGGTAACCTTTTACTTCACAATTTTTCTAACTTATATTTTTTAGTAGAAATTTCCCCTCCTACACTCCTCTGCCTATCTCTTCGGGGATTACTGGCGTGATGTTACGTTTTTTTATCACATGTACTTAAAAATTTTAGAAATTATATGACCTTTAATGGGACGAATGTAGAGGCTTTAATTTTGTTATTACAACAAAATCTTTTTTGTACCTATTTATATTCCGCAAGAAAAGACTTCGATTTGGAAAGGATTATTCTCCCTCGTCTTCGATATCCTCTTTTTATTATCATCTATGAGTTTAATAATATATTAGGTGCAATATTCTCCGAATACATCACTAATTTCTAATAATATCTCAGGTTTCGAAGATATCGCTGGTGGACTTGGCCGGCTCCGAGCGAGCCGACTCCACCGGCGCGAAGGGCACCCGTCTCAAGGAGGGCGCCAATATCAACAAATCGCTGACTACCCTCGGAAAAGTCATTTCCGCTCTCGCTGAAATTGTAAGTATGGGTTTAGAACAGCTCGTGAAACTTGTTGAAAACTTATTGAAAATACTTTTACGTAGATGAATTTAAAATGATGTGCAACTGAAAAGCGACTGTCTTGTCAGTCTAATCATTTGTCCTACGAACCGTTGCATGAAAATGTGTACATAAAACAAAATGGCGGACGGGCCACGTGCTATTCAATGGTTGTGTTCGTCTGGAGATATTTACATTATTAACGTTTTAATTACTTAATACTTACCCTTGAAAAGAGACTTGAATATGAAATATATCACGATCAGAGCACACCTTAACGCCATAATTGTTCGAGAATGTTCCAAAATTAGTCTCTCAACATGTTCAACAACATGTATTTCATCTAATTTCTTAACGTCAGCTGTCAGTCGTGCATCATGCTAATTCATCCGCTCAGTACTAATCCGTTTGTGGAATGTTGGCAATACTTCTTTAGAATTGTTTTTCTGACAGCTAAATATATTGACAATGTAAATATATTATTGTGACATTACACATATGTATATATAAAAAAATTAGAAAAAAAATATTACAATATTGTATATATGTTAAATTGTATATAAATGTCGAAGTAGTCCTTCAGAACACGTGTGTGGTAGATAGTTAAATATTTTTGTTTCGTAGATATACTTTAAAGTTACCTTTTGTACATTTCACTGCTTCTCTCGCTCGGACGTGTCGCAGTCGGTAAGGATGTGTTTCTATTCTATGCAATTTTAAAAAGCTTTATTTTCCCTTTATTCCGTTATGCCGTGTAACGTTAACGATCTTACTCAAATAACTTGAAATAACGCGAATAAAAATAAATATTTACGGAGTTCTTTTGCTTTCTGCCTACCCCATTAGGGGCACGGCGTGATAATATGATGTTAATAATTTTATGAAGCATTTTTAATCTTGTGTGAATATTGGCGCTTATTTATGTATGTTTCCAAAATATATTGTATCTGTTGAGCCAACATATGTATATCCATATATATGAATATCTCGATAAATAATATTCCGTGGTCGTTGCTGTCCATTGCTAAATGAAATCTAGATGCTACACGAAATCCCTGTTTCCGTTAGATTGGTCACATAAGCGTTGCCTTTTATGAACATTGACTCGAAACTCATTCTCTGTGTGAGTCTGTGCACTCTGCCTGTCTCAATGTTAATAGACGGTAGTGATGTTGCTTTGGACCAGTTGGTATTATGATAGTGCAATCGTCGTTATAATTTGGATTAAAACCCTAACAGCTTTGAAAGTGGTAAATAACAACAATATATAAATGTCAAATATTTTACATTTACGTGGACCTAACAGCTTTGAATGTTGCACATGTAGCCCCCATACAGAAATGTCAAATTTTTCTCATGAACAACGCACGATGACGTGTTGTAGGCGTCGAAGAGCAAGAAGTCCAAGAAGGCGGACTTCATCCCGTACCGCGACTCGGTGCTGACGTGGCTGCTGCGGGAGAACCTCGGCGGCAACTCCAAGACCGCCATGATAGCGGCCATCTCGCCAGCCGACATCAACTACGACGAAACTCTCAGCACGCTGAGGTCAGCATCCCTATACTGTTCGATATATTTGTACTTTATTCATCTCTCATAGAGAATTTAACGCTTTATTTCCAGCAAGATGAAAATATTGTTCTATATACGATTAATATTTTTGATTTTTAATCTGTTCATTCAATAGATGTTGAAAGCTTTGAAGTCCTATTATTATCATTCAGTTCTATAAGTTTGGTATTGAATGGTCCGATATGAACAGTTAGAATAACGAGTACATATGTATATGGTATACATATATATTTGACTTTTGTTTGTTATATGAAACCCGATTACTATTATGGAGGTCGTCACGTTCGAATGGGCTCCGATCCGACACAGAACTAATGTCGGAATGAATATATTCCTATGTATTGTATTGCGTCGTTAGATGAGAAAGGTCGTCCGCGTGTGTGAGGTTCAGTCGAGGTATTCCTCTGTTCTTTTGTGTGTTTCTGTTCTATGCGTCTTTTTATGTGATTGAAAGGAGTGAGTGAGTGAATATTTATATGTATATGTTTTGTGTTTTAAGGAGTATGATTTACATTTTTGGTCATAGTTGTGAAACATGATTCGGCTTAAAATTTAATTTCAATTAAAATAACGTTAAATATATAGTGCCAAGGCGTAAATATTGGTATTTTTTAAATTGGATTATGTATGAAATTTTGATAATTAAATGTTTTAATGTGATTAATATTTTTCTAATTACTAACAGACTTACCGCTCTTTTTGATACATGCGTCTTTTAATTTGAATATTTCCGTTTCCAAAGATTAACCATCACATGCTACAACGGTCATAGAAAATATGTTAAGGAAGTCTATGCAAATTAGAGGTTTGAGAACGCGTGAAAGCCGCCAACTCGCAATTAACCAGCATGTTAGTCCTTGGTCTTCTCCCTTCTCACTACTAGAAGACACCGGTGTCGACGAGTGGAACGATAAAACATACCGTATAGAAACGTAACGCCGCGTCTGTCATTCCCGATAGGGTAGAAAAAAGAAGTGTTGCACACCCCACGTTTTACCAAACTATATACGAGTATCTTATAATTAATATTTGCACTCCAGATACGCCGACCGCGCCAAGCAGATCGTCTGCAAGGCGGTGGTCAACGAGGACGCCAACGCGAAGCTCATCCGCGAGCTCAAGGAGGAGATACTCAAGCTGCGCGAACTGCTCAAAGCCGAGGGCATTGAGGTCGAAGAAGGTGAGACCAATATAACTATAGTACCTATACATAGTATATGTACGTACAAATAGGTTGTTTGGAAAATTCAGTTAGGTTGTTTAGACGTCATGTGACCATATAGCGTGTTGAGTGTCGCGTAGAATGTGAATAACAGCGCCACACGAGATAACTGTAACGCCACAAATATATTAACACTGTCGTGTCTCATACTAAACTTAACTTTTCTTTCAAACGTGAACTAGGACCAGACGGTAGAGTCGTTTATGAAAAGAAAGAACCTCCTGTCAGTAAGTAATTGTAAAGAGGCTTACGCATCGCCTATGTACACCCCACCTGTACGCTTGGGCTCCATAATGAATCGGGGTTGCCAGATAAAAAAATTGTAATTTGTATGGGAAGTTTGGAAATTACTCTGGCAACCCGACACGAATATATACATATATATACAAAAAAAAGCAACTCTGCACCCTTACCCCCAAAGCTTGTGGCGTCGTAGGCAAACATAGCGTTTATATTTCGTCACTTCACAGTTATTATTAGAGTATCTATATATATTTTTTATGTATAACGAAGCGTTACATGCATACGTAAATTTTTATATTTGCGCTTACATATATGTATCTGGTGTTGGTCTCGCAATATATGGGTGTGAGTTCATATATATATGATATTTTTTATTCACTGATATGTAATGCAACTCTCAAACTTATAAATGTGTATTGATCGTTGAGCATTCGTCTTTACTGAGCATTTTAAAGTGCAAGGTGTGTGTACATGGAGCTTAACAGACTGTGTTACAATTTCGATTGTGACAACCCTGTTCTTAAAATTCTGTCGTTTCTTCTTCTTCTTTAATCTATGTAATGATTCGTATATGATTAGTAGCAGCTGTTCTATTGTAATTGAACGTATTAAATTATTATAATGGATTAGTATTTATCACTATCCTTTCATTCTTCTTAAAATGTTCAGTGCTTATACAATTATTATTCACCGTTCGCGGCTGTTTACCCAACTATGTAATTGGCTGAAAAGAAAAATAAAAAAAACAGTCAGTGAAAATTAAAAAAAAAACTAATACTTATTTTGGAACGAAGTCGCGAACGGATATAAATTTGAATGTTGCTATAATAAAAAAGCTTTATAGCTTCAACAGCCTCTGCATGTTTCTTCTTCTGTTTATGTCTTAGACTTTCTGGTAACTATTAATAGATGTTTTATGGATAAATTACATTATTGTATTAATCAATATGGCTGCCTACGTTAGATGTGGTTATCGCAAAGAGCGCACCTCCACACAGTGTGATGGAACATGTTTCACTGGTGTAACCGGACTTTGGTGTGTGTGGCAATATTAAAAAGAACCCGCGGTAGATGTCAATATACTGATCATTAATTCCATGACATTATAGTAGTAATAATATATTTTAAAATTTTTACATATGAACAATTATATCCGTATTGAAATTTTTTTTACGTCATGTACAATTGAAAAAAACATATTTTAGAAAATATACTTTTTTATTTTCCAAACATCGGTGCAATTACTTATCATTAAAATCAAAATAAATAAATCTTTAATACTTAAAAAAATTGCCCCTCGTCTCAAATATCGTTTAGTCACTAGCATTTGAAATCGAAGTAAATTGTACAATAAGTTTATAAAAAAAGTCGAAATCAAAGTAAATTTTGCAAAGACAATTCCGTCGTCACGTCAATATATCTTGTTCACCGTCGTCGTATAACGCAGTGTGTGTAATAGAGTTGTGTACGGAAGCAGGCGAGGAGTCGCCGGCGCGCAAGAAGAGCGAGGAGGCGGCGCTGTCGCCCAAGCTGTCGCGCGCCGCCACCTCCATCGCCGAGGAGGCCGTGGACCAGCTGCAGGCCTCCGAGAAACTCATCGCCGGTACCACATTTTACCTAATATATGTATCACTTCACTACAACTGTCATACTACTGACAGTATCAGTGTCATAATTTTATTTCACGTGTTCTTTCAAAGTACGAGTATTGATATTGTTTGCTAATAAGTTGCAAAAAATTTAATCTCGTACTGGTGATCTAAAGGTGCTATGCCAAAGACAGTAGGTATCAATATCATTATTGTTTTTCAAGTGTAGTTTGAAAGTGCGATTCTTTGCAGATATATTCTGAGAAGAAACTAATCTCGTACCTACTGGTGATCTCGCGGAGACATTATGCACGAAATATATTGCAATGTTAATTTACGTCTGACCCCTTAGGTCTTATTAATGGTGTAGTATGTTATGTAGCAAGCGTACAGTAATATATGTATAAGTTAGATCAGATTTTCACAGACGGGTTGAGACTTGTCGCCATCACTACCTTACTTATAATTTATTTATAAGTATTTTCTAGCAATGACCTTAATGAATAATAAAGTGAATGAAACACACAATTCAATACCGAATGCTATTAAACTCAGAACTGAACGAGACCTGGGAGGAGAAGTTGAAACGCACGGAGCAGATCCGCGTGCAGCGCGAGGCCGTGTTCGCGGAGATGGGCGTGGCCGTGAAGGAGGGTATCACGGTGGGCGTGTACTCGCCCAAGAAGACGCCGCATCTCGTCAACCTGAACGAAGACCCCAACTTGTCCGAATGCTTGATTTACTACATTAAAGACGGTAAGTGCTACTGTGGTGTTCGGCAATTTATACGCGTTTATTTGTATAGTTATATTCCGAGGCGAAATAGTTTGAAAAAGGACAACGAGTCGTATTCTTTGATATCTTTAGGTCATAAAACTCGTTATAAGCCTGTTTCAGTCCATTGTTGGACAGAAGTGTCTAGTAACGAGCCCTATGGCGCCCGAGAATGATATTCAGCCTGTTGAAACTTGTATGGCAATGATATTCAATATCTTGGAATACTGTTGGTGCGTGTGCAGGGGTGACCCGGCTGGGCACCGCGGAGGCCAACGTGCCGCAGGACATCCAGCTGAG
>DWMF01001537.1:0-11328 GCA_018244815.1 Parelbella polyzona | reverse complement strand
TCATTTTATTGGTAACCATCTATGAGAGGATGGTTATAAATCTCAGTAAAATGCACCCCACGCTTTTACTCTGATTGTTTGTGTGATCTTCGACTACTGTCATACTGAACTCTTCGTCGTCAAAATTATTTTATAGTTTTTAGGTTGATTAGCAATAAAAGCGTATTTTTTAGTTTTTTTAATAATTATTCCGTTGCCTTATTACGAAAATGTGATACTATCTAAGCGAGAAATTTACTTGATACGCGTGTGTTTATATATCAGGTATTTATACAATAACATTATATTATAACAATATTCTACTTACGAAATCATAATCCAACCAGTAGCAGCGATGCTAAAAGTAAGTCATTCGAACGAATTTGATAAGATTAATAATAATTTCTATTGTTCCCCAAAAAATTTTTATTTTATCATAAACATGAAAAATACGTTTTAACGTGTGCAGTCACAATAAGTAGGTACATTATCGTTTTTAATTATAAACAATTTCTTTTCAAACTATTCAAAACGTTTCAAACTATTCAAAACGTGGCAAACGACATGACTGCGATGTTAGTTTGACACGCCGAGCCCCGTCGGCACACGTGGAAGGCATAGTATAGTGTAGCGCGGTGGCGGCAGGTACACGTGCATCGTGGAGCCGCTGATGGAGGACGTGTGCGGCTGCCTGCGGCCGGCGGCGCCCGCGGCGCTGCGGCGCGTCGCCGTGCGCGCGCTCACGCGCCTGCTGCTGGGCGGCTTCCTGCGCCTGCGCACGCCGCTCTACTACAAGTGAGAACCGCTCTAAGTAGCCGAAGGGTCGCAGATAAAGGGGTACAAAAACAGAAGTGTTATGCCCCAGTGGATACTGAAACAAAAACGGTGTTAAAGGAATTGTAAAAATCGAAATTGTAAGTTAATGAAATCTGCAATTAAGGAATCGGTCAACTAAATGTAATTAATTATTCATTCATTTTTAATAGTTAGTACAAAACAAATCCATCTACCAACCCGAAGGAATTCCAGCGAATGTTCCTCAAATCGATCAGGTTGTGGTCGGAAAGTCCTAATACGTGCGATGTGCGGCAGGTACTGCGCGCTGCTGGCGGACGAGGACCCCGACGTGCGCGAGCCGGCCGAGTACTACGTGACGTGCTGCCTCAGCGTCGACGCCATCTACCACCACCTCGTCGACTGCGTGCTGCACTATAACAGCGATGAGTCAGGTGCTCTGCCCTTTGCCCATTCACACGTAATAGGGAAATGAAGACATCGGTGCGATGTAAATGCATTGTGTATGGATACGATGTATTTTTAATTTATTTTGCATTTATCGTTATATTCTGACCTATTGGTGTAGGAGTTAGTGACTGATTGGTTTGACTGCATTTGTGTGGTAAACACGATTATTTTTTTATACTATGAAAAATGCATTTATAAACGTACTTATATGCACATCGCAAAGCATGATGTGTGAGTGGTGTGCAAATGTTTTGATAAGTGATATGAACGCGTACGGTCGGCAGTGAGCGACGAGAAGCTGTCGTTCGACGCGCGGCAGCTGATCTACGACGTGATGCTGCAGCGGCTGTCGCTGGTGCAGCGGCTGAACGCGCAGTGCCGGTTCGCGCGCGAGGTGCTGCAGCGCGCGGCCGACGAGGCGGACGAGGCGGCCGAGCCCGACGCGCTGCCGCCGCCGCTGCACCGCGCGCTGCTCGACACCATCTCGCTGCTCTGCGGCCCGCGCATGAAGTTGCCGCGTAAGTGCCCAGTGACCACCTCCCGCCCAGACAGATTCTTGTATTAAAAACCATAGCAAACATGCAAGTGACCCAATTCTATAACCATCTCCCTCCTATAAACATCTTGCAATGACGACGAACCACCGAGATAATAGCTGTATAAAATCATTTAGCAAATAGTGAGAGAGGAAGTTTATTCTTTGTAAGTATCTTGTGAGTGTCTTACGAGTATACAATGTTTTCTTCGCATGAACTATTCAAGGAAAAAGATGAACGCGGAAAACGTTCTTCCGTTTGATACTACACCGTTATGTTTTCTCTGTGATACATTATTTTGTACAAACGAGATATGAATCTAACATGTTACTAGCGCAACTATCCAAGAGCATAAATATTAAGTATATTGCCGGTAGGTTGTAATTCATCATTTCTAATACATAATTTAAAATAACTTTTCAACGGTCATTCGTGCCACTTTTTACTTACAGATTGACGAGATGTGCAGACTTGTTTATTTCAATTCATCTTTTGTTTTTCTGTTTTTTTTTTACCTACTTGTCTTCTTATTATATATTTATACATGTTATTTACTTTGTGCAGGAAAACCTCAAAACACGGGTGATGCGGACATAGATGATCTACAAGAAAGAATTACAACAAATATTGTATCTCATGTAAGCTTTTTCATCATTTTTTAATTCGAAAAGTTCGAGCAGGCAGTAGTGGTGAGTGGTCGCTGCCCCCATGGACACTTGCAACAGTTCTCAAATAAGACTGTAGGGAATTTACCCTTGCTAGTGTCAGTTTGGGTCATTGAAAACAGAGTCGTGTGCAATCGTGGAGCGGTGACGAGATTGATGATGATCGTTTATTGTAACAAGACTGCAACAGAAAGACCACTAGCAGTGGTATTGTGGCGTCGTATCCATTAGTGATGGTGATCGAGTAATTTTGAGGGTTCAGTAATGTATATGCGATAAATATTGACTATTAGGTACTATTGTAGTATCGTCAAGCCGGGTTCCTTATGGGGTAGGCAGAGGGTAACAATGAATGAGCGACGAGCGTTATAGCGAGTGTTGGGTAGTGAGCGGGCAGTAGAGCGGGATACGGTGAGTGTGTTGTGCGCAGAAAATGAAGCGCACGGTGGCGGAGGAGGTGGTGCCGGGCGTGCTGCGGCTGTACGCGCGGCTGCGCGCGCGCGGCGGCCAGCTCGCCGCCTACCTCGTGCGCCTCGCCACCGACCTGCTCAGCGACTACCGGCAGGAGGTCTGTGCGCCTGCGTGCCCTTACACTACCGTCCGGCCCATTCTAGCTGCCATCGGTTGCTTCTAAAATCACTCTACACATTTGTTTCTAATAGCGATTGTCGCGCTCTAAGAATTCGATTTTAGTCTATTCTTCGATTCTAGTCAAATGTGGCATTAACGGTTACTGAATCTCATTAGTATGCCGGAAGTCCTGGGTTCGATTCCCATTCGGGGTTAAAAAAAACTTTACGGGGTATTTTTGCCGCGTTTGATGTTAAAGAAAAATTTTAATAGAGGTTTTTATGTATGTATGGTATATATAAATGTGTAGTTTAACGTCCTTAGGTTATTATAACATAAAATTTGCCTATTTTGTGGCCAAGTGGCTGTGCATGGAAACATCCCAAGATATTTATTTTCTAATGGACACACATGAAGAATCTACATACATTTTAGCTAAGGATATGATCTTTATTAATGAATATAGTCATGTACTCACTATACTACACATTTTAATATGCCAACATCGATCGTCTTTTAGTTATCGTAGGAGGACACACTTGCATGTCAAATTCCTAACAATACAAGTTTATCTATCATCCTCGAATTCCGTTACCGGGTATCCGCGATCACCCATTCGTACTAAAACGTGTAGACATAAAGCATAGAGGAGGCGAGGGTGGGAGGAGCGAGGTTAACCGGATGAGGGGCGACAGATCGAGGAGCTGCTCGAGCACGACTCGGAGCTGGTGGAGCGCGTGCGGCAGTTCCAGGCCACGATCGGGCTGGAGCCGTCGTTCGGCAACGCGCGCAACCTCGTGACGGCGTCGGCGCCGCCCGAGCCCGACACGCCCCGCGCGCGCCGCCGCCCGCGCGCCCCGCCCTCCGCGCCGCACCCCTCGCGCAAGCGCCCGCTGCGCATCTAGCGCCTCGCACTCGCTTCTACCACACCGCCCCTTGTATTTTCCAATCGGTTTCAAATCATGCCTGGACGACGGTCGGTAGCAATTTAATGCACCTTTTGCTACCCACTGCCTTCCGAGTTTGCAATTGTTCAAACTTCATAGTAACCGATCGTTCCTATCCTTGTTGGACACGTTTCACAGTAAATCTCTCAGCTCCTATACTGCGTATATCGGGCGCTCCCTGGCTCCTACTCTGCCCAAAGAACGGGCAGTGTAGGAAATTGATACTTGAATTTAATATGTAGTTTGGGTTGCGTGGGTGTCTTACGTCCTGTGCGCCAATAAATTTTTATGATGTTGAGATCACTTAAAGGGAACTGCGAGGGCCGCTACCGGTATTGGCAACTGTTGACTTATTTTTATTATTAATGTTGTTACTTCGTGTATAATTCATATATTTTATAGTATGTACTTAAGATATATTTATAACGTAATAACTATGAGTCGGTGTAAGGACAAATTATTGTTCGTTGTAATCCAAATAGTACTGTATATATATGTATATGCAGAGTAGCTATATTCCTACAAGTTTGATATATGAATACTGAAGTGAAGGAGCGCTGTTATAAGAATAATTTATTGTATATAGGATAAGCTCAAATATTTTTTAATTACTAGAAATATAATAGATAATGAAAGTAAAAACTTTTACATAAAAATAACACTTTTATTAAACTATAGAATACAAGAATATGATCAAATTATTATTAACAAATAAATACATCAATTACATTTCATTACTTAAATTTAACTTATCAGTTAAATCACTCTCTGTTTCTATTTTCACTTTGTTAAATGTTTTCTTTAGTAACAGCTCAATTGCAGACTCCTCTGAAATAAAAAATACATGTCATTGTCCTCTAAACTTGTGTAATCATCATATTTCCCATTAAAATATTTATTATCATCAACCTTTTTACTATTGCAATAGTAGATATGGTTCTTCTCTTAGAATAAAGTTAAGCTGCTGCTATGCTGGCAAAGTGCAAGTTTTTCAAGAACATTTCACATATCTTTGAGAAAACTACGAAGGACTATGAGGTAAGTAGGTTTCCTAAATGTTCTGGTCAATGTTATTATGACATATGGAAATGATATTTCATCTTAAAATACACTTTTGTGTAAAGAAAAGCATACAATCCGCAACTGAAGAATTTTAAACCACTGGAGTAACATTCCTTTTTTACTACTTTGTTTGTAGATTTTTAATTTTAAGAGTAATTCAACTAATGAAATAGGTGTTGCAAGAAGCCAATTAATAATAAACCTACAGTAACCAATTCAACATGTCTGAATACATATCTTAAACTAGTGAAGATGTGTATACATGGGTGTTCGGTCAATTAATGGTCGTTTTATTACATAGTTTTATTACACACTTAACTAGTGAAATGTGGGAGTGTACTACACTCCTCTGCCTACCTCTTCGGGGATAGCAGGGGTGATGTTACTTTTTTTAAGAAATTATATAAAATTTAGAAATGTCATGTCAACTCACCAGTTACTTGAATAGCTAGCAATTGATGAACGATGTGTCTAGCAGTGATCTTAAATAGATCTCGACTGCTAATTTTTTTCTTCTTATAATATGGCATTAGTAATTTAACCACCAGGCCTGCTACATCTATTTTCTCTGAGCGTGTTTCTTTATTTTTGCCCTCTTTCCTGTGTTTCGATCTGTCATTTGCCGATTTTGGTTTTGATTTATCAGTAGGAGATTTTAGTTTTAATTTGTCTGTTGGAGATTTATGCTTCACTTTATCTTCTGATCTATGTTTTGATTCATCGCATGGTGAAATAAGTATTATTTCATCTGGAGGTGATGTAACGTTTGACTTATGGCTTGATGATTTATGTTTTTCTCTGTCATTGTGATGCTTATGCTTGTGTTTATTGTTTGACATGGTCTGTTCTTTTGTTTTTCCTTTATGATGTACTCTATAAGCATGTTTAGCCTCTTTCGAGTGATGTTTTTTAGGTGATAGACTTGTAGTATCTACAGATTCAATATTAATATTCACACTGGATGTGCATTTCTCCTCCAAACCGACTATTATAGATTCAGATGGCATATCTGAAAATTGCTTAAGTTCTTGTAACACTTTATCTGCCTCTAAAGTCAATTTATGTGCTTGGTCAATTTTTTTGTCATTAAATTCATTTTTTGTCATTCTTGTTTTACTATCCTCGATATTTTCTTCGATATTATTATCAGCAGATATCTGAACACATTTTGTCCCTTGTGGTTCTATTTTATCTGTAAGCATATCTGGTGAACTACTAAGCTTCTCTGACAATCGGTTGTTCTGCTCTAATGATCGGTCGTCAATTATTAGTTCTTTTTCTAAATCGCTATCTGAAGTTTCTGCAGATTTATTAAAGTCAGATTTCGATTTCACTCTACTTGGGTTTGCCTTTTCCTTTTTTATTTTATCAGATTTACGATGTTTGCTCTTATGTTTTGAATATTTAGGCTTTTTAAGAGCTTCCGAATCTATATCGCTATCTGATGAGTCTCCAAAAAGAGCCTTAATTTTTCGCTTTGCAGTGGGTTTAACTTTCTCTTCAGGGGATTTTAGTTGTTTGTCACTTACTTCATTTACAATTGTTTTTTCCTTATTATCTTTGATAGTATTCTTATCTTTCCCACTAGGTACTCCTTGTAATGTAATATTTATAACCAGAGTATTCGCATTCTTAGTTACTGCGAAGTCATTAGTGGATTCGTCTACTTCATCTATTTTTAATGTAGTGTCATTGCTGTTGCTGGCTACGTTGCTGATCTCGTCTATTTTTAATGTCGTATCATTGTTGTTGGTGGCTACACTGCTAATCTCGTCGATTTTCATTGTCGTGTCATTGCTGTGACTGGATATGTTGCTAAGTTCCTCTATTTTCAGTGTTGTGTCATTGTGATTATCGACATTTTCATCTATAACAAGGTTACAGTCATCATCACTCTGATCTTCAGAAGCGGATGATTGACGTGATTCTGTTGGAGTAAAAAAGTTCTGCAGTTTTGTTTGTGTAAGTGGATCCTTTTTAAAAGAATTAGCCTTTCTTCTAACTTCTTTGTCTGCTTTAGATAATGTTAATGGAGAATCGGTTTGTGCTTTATTTCCTGAAAAGAAATATATGTATAGTGATAATCTTGTGGTTGTATTATATTATCGACATCTTGCGAAACAACGTGTTATAGTGATTATATACCTCTCTCTAATTGTGAAGCAGTTATGAAACCATGGCTTAGTTGATTGTGGCCTTCTTGTTTTTTTTGTTCAAAATCTTTAATGAATTCAGAAAGAGTACCTTGTTTTCTGGGTTCAAATATTTTAAGTTGCGGATATAAAGTTTGTGTGCATGCTTTTACTGATGAAATCTGAAATATTATGTAAGAATTTAAAGATGTTAAAACTACTTAGTATAAAATTATTGTTACAATTAGCACAAGTGTGCAGACCATACTTACCAATTTGCTCATTGAGCGTCTGTAAAGACTCGTCACAGTGTTGCTGGAAAATGCTTCATATTCTAAATCAATAGCGCACTGTTCTACATCATGACGGGACAGAGCCTTATCAGGATGGTCTAACCCTTTCATAATTTCTAAATTATTTTTTAAAGCATCGTGAAGCAACGAAAGATAGTTTTCTCGGCTAGCAACTGTTAGTCCATTTACCTGTAGAAATAATTATTTTAAAAAAAGGTATTACAGTTTATGAACAGGAATAGTTGTATTTCATATATAAAGTTACAACCTTTATTCCTGTGCTCTCAGCGGCTTTACATTTGGAGTGCTTAGCTGAAACACTATCATCATGTTTTCTGTCCTTCTCAACACTTTTCTTCCTGTTAGCAAACTCCTTCATAATTAGCTGTTTGGTCTCTTCCGCTACGCGGCGCCGGCCGCTCTCTCCGTCTGATTCATCACTATTATCTTGATAGTAAGATTCCGCCTCCCTTTAATAATAGACTTATATGTTATATGAATAAATATACAAACAAGAACTTTAGACCAATTTTTACCACTCGAAGTATATACAGATTTGACTGAAATGTAAATATAACAACGTCACGAGGTCGTACGCGGCGCACCTCCTCTGGCCGGCGCGGCCGTGCTCGTACAGGTCGGAGGGGTCCTGGTCGTGCACAACGAAGCCGGTGCGGCCGAGGTGCGCGCTCATGGCGCGGCGCAGGTGCTGGTCCAGCGCGCGCCTCACCGCGCGCTCGTCGCGGCACGCGTCGCAGCGCCGCACGCACCGCGGCGTCTCCTCTCCGAAGTACTCCGCGAACGTCTTATGGCGGCATCTGCAAAGACAGTGACACTCCACCATAACAATGCTAAAGTATCCCATTCGCCTCTCCCGGTTGGGGTAGACACTTTACTCCGTTTACGGGTTATTTGACATGGTGGCAGTCGATCGTTACATTCATTATTATTATCACATTAAAAGTTGTAGGTATTGTAAAGAGCTCCTTTATGACGATTTAAGTATTTACAGCATTTCATTACATGGAAAAACAAGTTTTTGTTAGCTAAAACTATATAAATTATTATTGATGTGCACACCTGTGACAATAAGGAAATTAATTTGCAAGTAACTTACCGATTTCTATCAGATTAATAAGGGCATTATCAACATTTAAAATACATACTTGACATCCTCACAATATTTGACCATGATCTCAAAGCTCTTGTAGGAGTTCTTGCAGCGCTGCTTCTGCTCCGGTGTCTTGGCGCGTGCCAGTTCCGTTTTGAGCAGGAAGTCAACAGCGTTGCGCTCGCTGCGGCAGTAGTAAATGCGACAAAAGGCTGGCTTGCCGTCTCGTCCTGCTCTACCAGATTCCTGTAATTACATTGTAAAGATATAACAATGGACTAAGTTTGACTTTTCGTAAGAAACAAAATAATCAGAGAAAAGTTCTGATAAATGTTTAAGTATCAGATGGGAAACTAGTTAACACCTGCATATTCAAAACTGCAACAGAATAGTTGTTTAACTTCCCCTGACCCATTCCTTAACCCCCTAACCTAAAAAAATACATTGGATGCATGGCTATGATAGAAACCTGATAATAAGCGGCAACATTTTGCGGCAAGCCCCAGTGGGCCACAGCGCGCACAGTGGCCTTGTCCACGCCCATACCGAACGACACGGTCGCGCACACGCACGGACACTCGCCGTTCGACCACTGCTCTTGAACTGATATGCGCTCAGAAGATTTTAGTCCTGAAAATAGAAAATATACTGCAGTAAGTTTATATCCAATGTACATAGGTAAAACATTTATTTGTCTAATGTGAATAAATTATTTACCTGATGGCTTTTTCATATACTTATAAATGAAATGTGTAGGGCTAACTCCTACATTGATTATATATTTACCGGCTTAACTCAAACTGCAAACGGCAGGAGCTCATGACGAAGGATCTCGTACAAGGTCCGAAACTAGTCGGGTCATCCCGAAAAACGTACGTGAGTTAAGCCGGTAAATATATAATCATGTGTATAAATTCTCACGAAACATTAATAGTAAAACTCATATATTTTTGTCGTGTAAGCGTTTAACACTACTTGTGAATTTTAAAGTAGTGTGCATAGAGAACTCAACAATAATGGTCACACTTGTCATCTATCACTATCAGTAACTATCATTTGAATAGTACTTTATCATGAATTGACTTTATCAAGTCAATTCTAAGATAAGACGTAACACCCCACTTGTAATCGCAAAAGGGGTAGGCAAAGGAGTGTAGTATAATCCCACGTTTCATCAGTTATGGAAGTCCTATGGAATAGGTGGTGTGCCTATTGCCATACACCGAGGGCAATTCCAGATTTCGAGTCACTACTAAAAATTCTAAATTAGATAATCCAATAGCACCCGACCCGGGATTTGAAGGATCTCCCGATCTGCTGTCGCGCTTGCAACCCCTTGACCAACGAAGCAGTTGACTTTAACAAGTCAGTTCTATGATCTAAATATTGTACAGGGCTTTGTCTCACACCATATATTTTTCAATTTCTGCATTTAAATTAGTTAAAAAGTATATATGAGTATGTGGTATTAGACAATATCAGTGTCAAATTAACTAATATGTGGTATATACATCATAATCATTAATGAAGCGTTATCAAAAAATGTAATGGACGGGAGTAGGCTGATAATGAATGAAAAAAAATCAAAAAATGTGAAACTACAAATATCTGTCACTTGACTGTACCCAATACAAAAAATGTCTTAATAATGAGTGTTAAATTCTGTTACCTCCATGATATGCCAGTGATTTCAATCCCCTCTTGCTAAGCATGTTAGCTAACTCTTCAGTTTGTTCGCGAGTTCTGCAATACACTATTACAGCATTTTTATCTTTCTGAAACAATCCACACTGTATCAAATACATGTAAAAACACATATACCTTTTTTAAAATAAGTATTCATAACTTACTGGTTTAATATTGTCTTCATCACCTAAACTTTTCTTCAAAAACTGTAACAAATCACCTATTTCATCCTGTATGCAATTTTGATAAACAACATCATAGAACAGATTCTGTCTGAAACTGGGTGTTTTATATTGTGCCACAGGTTGTAGTAACTTAAGATTGGCCAATATATCTTTTGCCACTTCAACACTTGCTGTGGCAGTGAGTGCCACCCATGGTACACTCTTGTATTTCTCTCTCAAGTCACCTAGCTTTAAGTAGTCAGGGCGGAAATCATGACCCCACTCACTCACACAGTGAGCTTCATCAACTACAATGTATGAAACTTTCTTATATTTAACAAGATGCTCTAAAAGTGACTTAAATGTTGCAGTAGCTGCTTGTTCTGGCGTCACATACAGAAATCTTGTGTTAGGTTTCATAGCATGCAAGTCATTCAGTACTCTTTCACGATCCTTCGATGTCATCTTGGAATTGATGGATTCAGCAGCTATCTTATGCTTGGACAAATGATCTATTTGATCTTTAATAAGAGCTAGCAGTGGGGAAAAAACTATAGCCACTTTGTGATCCTGCAACATTGCTGGTAATTGGAAGCAGAGTGATTTTCCAGAACCAGTGGGCATTGAAACATAAACATCGTGTACACCTGTAAGATACAGTACTTGTTGTAAAACATATTTTAGTATATTAGCCATGGATTACTTAATAATTTGATGAAAAAGTATCTATTCAAAGAAAATTTGAAATAACACAAATTAGCGAGTATGGTATAAAGATGTTTTAGCATTCATATTTTACTAAGCTAAAATTTATTACTGTGTAAAAAAACATAACGTAACATCACGCCTGAAATCCCTGACGGGGTAGGCAGAGAGGTGTACTACACCCCTACGTTTCACTAGTTACTTAAGTCCCATGGAATAGGTGGTGAGCCTAT
>DWMF01001536.1:0-11330 GCA_018244815.1 Parelbella polyzona | reverse complement strand
CTGTTAAAGAAATAGCTCTTACTGCTGACGACGAAGCACAATATAATATATTGTACATTGTAAGAGATCATTTATCCGTTCGAAGAAACAAAAAAGCGGCTCAAAATGCACGCAAATGTTCAATTTAAAACCATTAAATAGTAACTTCGTTTTATTAAAGGTGATATAAATTTTACGAGTGAACAATTTGTGCGAAAATAATGATATCGTGAGTGAAGACGTGTCGCGACGTATGCAGAAACGGCCCGCGGACATTTGGTCACTTAATTAATAAAATGATACATTTGTCAACCGTTGATCATGCAGCGAGCGCGTCAATTTGTAACACGTCTACAATTAATTGGATATGCGGTATTGTTATGTAAAACGGGTACGAATGTTGGATCGTACGCGCAATGGAATTACTAAAGTCGGTAGTAACAGGCGGGACCGTTGGCCAACAGCTGTCACTGGCTACGTACTCTATCAACGGTGCCGATAAATTATTACTTGTAAATTTTTGCATACCGACATTTTTATGTATACCGTAGCATCGTTATAACTCCTCATTATGCTATCCAAATTTATATCCCTTTACGATGTTATAAAAAAAATTAAATGTTGACGTTGAAAAGATTGTTCGATTTAAATGACGAAAATGAATTGAAATGAAAATGAATTTTAATTTTACTTTTTTTTATAACAAATTTAAAATGATTAATAAACAGAATACTAATCCTTACAGTAAATATTGAGATTATCTTTTGTTATTGGTTTCCATTTTGAAGAAATATCAAATATGTCAATAGTTCAACTATTGGACGCTAGAGGCGACACTGCGCCTGTCGAGCAACGAGTGTGCGTACGCGTCACGGCATGATTGCACTGAATTGAGCTTCCGTCGGCGACAGGATAAAAAGCCCGTGTCCTCGCGGCCGCATTAAACAATGCCCGATCCGTCCAACTGCCAGCGAGCACCGCTCCAGTCAATAATTGAACCACGATTGAACTAAATCACGTTCGAAGTAGGTACGTACATATATACGTGGTTCGGACGGCGAACACAAATAACCGACTTCAAGTTACAAAACAATATTTTTGTTTTCTGCTTACGAATACATTTACGACTACATAATCACTTAAACTGGATTAGAATATTATAAAGATTCTATTAAGAAGCTTATTTATTATCCAAAGTCTGATTACATTTGAATTTTGACCATAGGAACAACGTTTCTATGACCAATTTATTAACAATATTTTCTAATGTTAGTTTGTTTCTAATGTGTTTTCTAATGTCTAGGACAAAAATTATAGAAGACGCCTAATGCACGAATAAATATACGTTTTTGCGTAAAACATGAACAATTATACAAAACAACTTACGCCAAATTAAACCATGTATTGTGCTTTTTCCGCCAATTAAGGTATATGAGCAACAATCAATCGGTATGTAACGAGGCTTTTCTGGGTAATTTGCGCCCTATCGCCGCCCTCCCTCGCGACCCTCTGTCGCTACATCTAACCAAATAACACCTGTAACCTTAGGGACAACACCACCATAGGGGTGAAATCAAAACGCGAACGTTTTCAGGCTTTATTCGTGCAATAATATCTGAATAATATCAGCCATTTGGAATGGCGTTGCTTGTTTCGCAGTTCAAAGAGATTCAATACTATCAGGGTGGTATTCTAATCAAACGATGCACTTTACAATATTGAGAATCAGTTATTAAAAAAAAATTGTTTAACCTGAATATAAACAATAGTAGAAGAGTAACTCGACATACCGAACCCATATTTAAAGGAGGAATTACTTAAGAGATTATGTTATGTGAGCTTGTCACATAACCAAACCCATTATTCCACTGATTTGTTGACAGAAAATAGGTATAAGAAATATTTTTCTTTTTCTAATAATGTCTTTAAATAATTTACAAAGAATTTTTAAATCGTCTTGACAATCGTCGTCATCAAACCATTCATCCTTTAAGACTTTCTCAGCGGGAAAAAAATGTGACCGTTGGAAAATGTAATTGAAATTGGATTTAAGAACGGCTATAGACATCTAATTTCTTGCATGTTTATTGTTACATTTTCTCGAATCACAAGAGCGTCAGTAACTACACAGGTTATACGAATAAATAGAGATAAATCACTTAAAAATCACAAGTTTTTACATAGGTAATAATAGGAATAAGGATTATGTATTGGTAAAAAGAAAGAATACAATTACTTAGGATACGCGGTTTCCATATGATGATTCCCTTCATTCTGAATCAAGTTCTCTTCAAGTTGTTATTACATCGTTACTTAGTATTAATATAACAATATTATTGGTTAATATTATTATTATATAATCACGCCAGGTCTTTTACGGCTACGATAATATTAAATAAGTATAAATAATGTTAAATAATGATACATACATTTTCAAGTAGGTAATAACTTGGAGTTGATTACTTGATACGACTAGAATGAGAGCTGCAAGTATACATATAAGTCTTATACATATACCTATGTAGTTACTATAGGTATCTATAGACAATAGCTGTTAGTCTCACTCCTTTTCGGTACCTATAGACAATAGTTAGTCTCAGTCCTTTTCGAAGCTGTCTAACTGTCAAAATGTAACAGCGACGACTCCAGTAAAAAAAGTTCAGTCACGTGTTAAAAATGAAATACAGTTGATAATAGTATAAATTAAACTGTTTTAAATTGAATTTATCATAACATCTATAAGGTTATCACAATGTTGCTCGTGTTTGAAAACATATTTTAGTGAATGTACTACCGCCATCTGTCTTTGAGTAGCGACACTAAATGTATACCATTGTAATTTGCTAACGGTCTGCGAAAATGGCGTCCGGAATGAAACAAAACACATTCCAATTAACCTTGTTATTTTTACTGTACAGATTAACGTTCGAGATTATCTTGTGCCTTTATTATCTTTGACGATACCCCACACCTGCCGCTTTAACCGATTTTAAATAACTGCCATTTCCATCCATCCATCATGAACGGACAATTTTAGCGTATCATGAACGTTATAATGTCTATATGTACAGCGCTTAATTGAATAATGCGTTTTAAGAAATGAGTGTTTAACAAATCATACGTAAGACTAATAATGTTGTTTACAGTATTTTACAAATGATACATAGGACGATACATACGATGCACGTATAGAGTTGATTATAGCAAAAAAAACGTATAAGTATGATATATGATAACTGTTGGATAACAAGAAGAAAATCTCTATCAATTTCAGTAAACTGCCATAATTTTAAATTCCTTCTGTCAAAGAAATGTTCGATAGAGACGAGACACATTAACCCTTAGACCCGATCATTCTCAAAACTGGCGTCCAATCTGTCACAAGCCAAATGATCTCTCGCTCGCGCCGCCCAACGAATTCATCTCTTTTTTTGTTTCTTGACCACAGTATCCCGTTTCTGAGATCAATGGGGCAATCAGGCTCGCGTGTTGATCGCGACCTGCCCTAATAAGAGGACGGGCCCACGCTACGCACATGCCATTACTACCCACGCGTGTGTGATATCGGGTAAAACGTTATTGAGTAATTTTTGAACGGATTCATACTTTAATATTGTATAGTGTCTATTTTTAAAACTGCGGTAGATTATGCGAATCATTATTCATAAAAATGTTTCATATTGTCTGCTGGATAAGTCGTTGCATCATCAATTGTTACATTGCTGCACTTTTGGGTACAGATCTCTCAAAAAGAGATAGGCTTAAACCCTAATCTATCATATTGACCAGAAACGAACTGACAGATCTTACAAGAGACCATCATAAAGGAGTCTGATTTACATGAATAAGTATGTTCTTTCGCGTTGCTTTCCTTCACCATTAGGTATAGATTGTGACACTATTCTAAACATAGTTAGCATTTACTATCATTATGGCCCAAAAGTCTACAAAAAAAATTGTAAAAAAATCCATGATTAGTGTGGTTGTTACAGATTACTTCAGTAATTACTTACAGGTAAAAAACTCTATAATAATGTGTTCATAAAACTACATTTTTTTTAAATTATTGTATCATATTTTTATAGCACTGGATATGAAATATCGTTTTTATTACGAGCTGTAGTTTTGTATCTATGAATCTACAATAGATCTGAGCGCATTAGAGTCACAATTGTCTTTAAAATTTTCTGTAAACAATTCGTCGCCATCGAAAACACTGTCTTCATTATAGACAACAACTACATCGTGTGAGAAACTTTAACAGAACTATTAAACGAAACACATGTGAACAGTCCTAGTAAAGAATGTGTAGATAACGTTTCTATGAAGGCTGGTAAGTATTATAAATGGCTTGTTAGCAACGAGTTGAATAACGACAGATATCTTACTTACTTCATAATCTATTTAATTCGTCAGCCTGACGTTTTAAGTATTCTTTAACATTTCAAGACTACCCTCGGCTTATGTAACCTAATTTAATTATAATAACCGGTTATCTAAGGGCAAAGGCAGCTGTATTTCTACGTACATGCGATTATATATTTATTCATTAAATCAGTCGGGTTAACGAAAAATGTTCCCGTAGAACTGCTCCTGGGAATAATTACAAAATCTGCGATTTGAATGAGAATAGACAACGAAAGAGAGCTTAGGGTGCGAGCAGGACGGATATCGAACAAATGTCGCGCGGGTTCTAACACAAAAACAGGAGGAGTAACGAACTAAAACGCCAGGTGTGAGCCGATGCCATGTGCTTCGTAACAGACTACTTTTATTTATGCTTTTACTCACGGTCTTCGATTCATCTATCAGCAGCTTAAATGTTGTAAACCAGCACATTGTACAACTTAGAAGTATTTAATAGCGCTATTTTGGCAACGTTTTGCTCATTGTGATTGCTAGATCATATTTTTAATCGTAATATATTTTGAATGTCTTTAAAGAAAAGATATTCGATAAATATCCTTTTCTTTTATGTACTTACGTAGTTTCGAGAATATTTCTTTTTTATGGTAAAAATTTGCTACTGAAGTCTTTCAGATAAAATGTAAAATCAAATGTTTATGACCTCATTAAAAAGTATATTCTACTATATCTTATATTTCAGTTGTTATTGCAATCAATTAATATGTCTTGTAATAATGGTAAATACAATGCTATCAGCGCCCTCTAGAAAAGTTTTTAAACAACGCCATCTGACGGCGAATAGAAGAACTTTCTGTAACTGGTTGAGCAAAACTAGTTCCATCGTTAACCGTAGATGGCGCTTGCACCAATAAGTGTTCAAAGTTTTTTAATCAGAAACCACAGCACTATTCTTATTTTTACTAAAAATGAGAAACAAACTTCAATACAAAATATCAATCAGCTCAACTAATTATAAATTTTGGAGAATCTGATAACTACTAAATTTGAAATTTTCGTATTGCTTAAACTTCAAACAACCTCGAAATCACAGTAGGAAAAAATATTTTGATCTACAAAATCCTAGCCAAAGTTAATTCGTTCTAATAATGCAATTATTTATATATAAACAGAACTTTATCGAAATAAAAATGGAAAGTAAACAATTTACTAAAATACTAATCTGTCGCCATCTAACCCCACCCATTGCATGTTTGTCTATTAATTTTCCCCTTTTTGTGTTAACGTTCTATTTTGTTTTACTTAATTTATTTTGCTTTATGTTAAGTCCGTGGTGTGTATGTTGTTTTAGCTTATTTTGGGGCCCGACGGGACGTTGCAGACGGTCAAGAGTGAGTCTCGCCGGGGCCGCGGCAGAGGGCGCTCATCGACCACTCCCGTGAGTATCTTCCCTTTTTATCTTTATTTTCTTTTTGTTTTCTTTCATCCCTTGTCATGTTATGTGTTACCCGTTTATGTTTGCGACGACTAATTATTTATTAACACACTGATTTTATTAACGAATGGAATATTTTATCTACATGATCACATCGATATCGCGACAGTTTTATTTAACATCTTTTCAATGCTTTATTATAAAACTTGACGTTGTATGTAATAAGTTTTTTACATGATGTTATGCGTTAAATTAAACTTTTAATTTACGGTTCAAATGTCATAACTACGTTATCGTTTTTAATTAAGTTCATGCGAAACAATTTTATCGTCTTATAATTAAATATTCACCAGAACAGTACAATTCGGTTTAATATATCTACTAAAAAAGCAAAAGCGTGCTAAAGTACCGGATAAGACAATCCGGTAAAGTACAGCGGATTCATTTAATTTAAACTTTCCGCTGTTGGTGCTGAAGTTGCTGTGGATGCGCACAATCTACGAAAATGTGGAAACAAATCGTATTTGTATACGAAACTTGTATAAATAGCAGTTGTTTTCTCGTGTGAGGAAAAGCCCCGTCTCCTATACAAATAACTTTCTATTATCACGTGGGCTATTTACCTAACATGTGTTTGACCATTCATACTTAACGAGTAAATACTTATTAGAACTTAACTGCTAACTATAAATAATGTAACTGTATTAGGTAAATAAAGTAAGCACCATGACGCTTACACAATAGTTTATTTCTCCTCGGACTACATACTTATAATAATTGTGACACCTGCGACTTCCTAACCGCCGAATTAATAAAGCAAAATAGTCATCAACGTTTCCGCATTTATAAAGGTGCTACGTATGAACTGTGTGTACTACATATTATGAAATTTTCACATGTGGTTTACGTAAACGAAACATCCCATCGCAAAATGAAACAAGTTGAACGAATGATTGAGCAATATGATAGTAAAATCAGCCTTGACCCGACCACTCCGTGCGAATACCGAATCATTCACGCATCTATTAGAGCGACGATAAATCAAACGAACACATACAAAAACGGGGTCACTCTCGCTTTCGGCCATGTACGAATAAGTGCGAAGTGAGTGTCCGGTGGCCGCCCACAGCGGGTAACAAACGCCATTCAGCGGAATTAATGCTAGTTGGACTGAGTATTCCAACCACTAGTAAACATTCCAACAATTCGCATCCATTACGCGTTCAATTACTCACCGTGTACATTGATTACAAACAAAACCAGCAATGGATGTTAATACATGATTCGGTGAATCGATTTTCATTTAGAACACCGCCGCCGGCATCCACCTGTGTTTCATTGACGAGAGGTATGTATTTGAATTGTAAATTGCAATTCGAAGAGCAAAAAATTTGATTCCATTGTCAATGTCCGCTTCGATACACGACAAGTGAAAGTGTCCATATTTTTTCAGTTGTGGGTAATATTTGTTTTGACACTGCGACAATTTGTGGTGTAACTATTGTTTTCAAATACAGACTTGATTTTATTTTATCTACATAGTCCTTGCTTCTATGCCCGTACAATACGGAACAAAAATATGAAATTGTAAGCTTCAAAGTTCTAAAAGTACCTAATTTTACTCATGAAAACAGCAACAAAGTCTTAGTGCTCCATATGTCATATAATCATATAATTTATTGGTACAATATTTAATACGTTTCTTCGACGACAATACCATAAACATTTGATAAAATTGTACAACAAATATAATATGTATTTTACGAAAAAACTTTAATTATTAATCACATCTTTGTAGACCTTAGCTTCTACGGTTGCATAGGAATAAATAAAGATATAAACAAAATACATAATACATATACATGAATCCACATATATACCTCCATTTTCAACAAAATCGCTTCGAATAATTGAATGGAAAAATGTGATAAAATAATTGTCCTCTTCATACACATTTCTCTTTACAGATACATATATGTATGTATGTAGTATGTACACATCAAACATGAAACTAGATTAAAATTCGTCCAGGCGTTACAAATTGGCCATAAGTTTGGATTTCACAGGGAGAGCGCGTTTTTCCGGGGTAAAAAATAGTTTATCCTGCCAACCTATGGCGATATAACTTTCGGTATATCTATGTACGTGCGACATGTCAGACTAACTCGTTTTTTTGTTGTTGGGCATTGGAAGGACATAACAACAAACATAAACGGAACATCACGCCTGTAATCCCCGAAGGGGTAGGCAGAGGAGTGTAGTACACTCCCACGTTTCACCAGTTACGTATAAGTCCCATGAAATAGGTGGTGAGCCTATTGCCATACACCGGGCACAATTTCAGACTCCGAGTACTAATTTATTAGACAAGTGATTTATTGCGTAAGTTCATGCATCGATGTCAGAAACGAATTTTTACGTTGAGACTTCAAGTATAGGATATACATGTATGTTACATGACAATACGTTTATCATTATGAACCCTTTAGTGTTAAACTGTTGGTCCCACGTGTCCTCGTAATAAGAAGCTTTAACTTACATAACCTTACGACGCTACTTAAATGCCTAGTGGCAGACTTCATACACCATGGAGAACATTTTGAAGAACTCTAAGGTCTCTCTAGATTTCCTTACAATGTTTTCCTCAATAAGGCTAAAATCTAAGTCGCTAGACTATTCACGTATAAAAGTTATGTGTACAATTTGTACGCAACGCCTCGGCGACCGACAGTCAGTGGGAACTCACAAAGAAGGATCACGTATAGGACCAAAACTAGTGTCTATCGCGAAATAACATATGCATATAAGTACCTACATCATCCGCCAGTCTCAGTCCACTACTGCCCCATAATCCGCAGGCTGGGCATGCGTATTGGGGATCAATTGAAATACATATTGCACTTTAATATTTGAATTATTGTATATAGATAATTGAAATATACAACAAAATTAGACTATACAATCTTGTATAATGCATTCCTACGAACAACTTCAACAACGCTTACAAGTTACATCAACTTGCAAACATAAATCACGGCGGATTGCATAATTCTGCAGTTACGCGCCTTGTTCTCAAACTTCGGCCCGCTTTTAACGTGTATTATTAATTTACGTATATAATAAACTGTGAATTACTTACAATTCAACATTAAACAAGCGTTTAGGAAGCTACTATTATTATCTGTTCTATCATTGTAGCCAGAAGCGTTAACACTGTTCCTTTTAATGATATCGACAGTGATAGGGAGGTTGCTCGTGAATGATATTCAATAAGTAATGACACATTAATATAGGTACACAAATCGTTCAAACAAAATAAAGTAACGAATTTACAGAAACAAATTAAACTCTATGTACCTTCTATTGTATACAACTTCAGTGTAAAATAAGTTAAAAGTAACTTAGAGATCGTGCAGAACAAAATTAATTATACAGAATAAGAAAATATTTATTTCATTAGCCAACTTTAAAGAACAAATTCCTTTTTAAATCTGTGTTTGAATTATAATAGATGGTTACGGCAGGTGTATCAATGCATTATCATGTAGTGCATTATTGCAGTGTACAGACACTGATCGGCCGCCTGCATCGGTCTGCCAATGGAAATATCTTGTCCGGCTGAACGCTAAATGATTTAATGGCGAGCGCGTCAGTCTTCATATTGGCTAGACCGTTCGATCCTGGTCTATTTTCGTCCAATTCTGATCTTTAGCTTTAGAATACTTTGCGTAGGATTCATTAGTAGTGTATTGCGTAGTGCTTAGATGTGTTTGAGATAGAAAACAATGTGGAAAGTTGAGCAAGGCACGATACCATTTTATTTAAAAGTCAATTTCATCAAGTCCATTAGATATTCCGTTTCCCGTAACAATTATAGGTACTAGAAACAATTTATTGAGGAAATGAGCTGTGCTTTTGTGCAGATCTCTAAATTTGTTTCAATTCCATGTAATTTAATGTTTTCTACGTACAAAAATTATCAATAAAATATAGATGTGATGAAATTAGCAAAAAGTATTAAAAACAATACGTACATGAGTAATTAATATAATTATTTTGTAGCTGTGAATAATTCTTCACATTTTTAAGCAAATATACCGTATTCCCTTAAAAATATCTCCTAATGATATTAAAATTCTAACGCGATTACATGAGTTCAGCGCCGAGTGGAATTTAATTTACTAAGAAAAAAAAATGTTTGTTGAAGAAAGATGTGATTTCTTTCTCATCTCATTCAAAGAGGGTCTGCTCTATACGCCCATAGACAGCCCCTACTACGGTTCCTATGTTATATCAAATATTTATAACATAATTTTTTGTTATATATTTAAAATTGGCTGCCATTTAACTAATTATAATGTTTATACTAATTCGTTTATTTCAGCTAAAGCTCCAGTTTAAATGTCTATTGTAATCGTTTAATTGAAAAACGCACCTCTACATACCATTTCTTTACTTTTTATCCCAATAATACATATAATACATTCATTTTAAAATACTACAATACAACGTAAACGTAACATCATGACTGTAATCCCCGAAGGGATAGGCAGAGGGGTTTAGTACACTCCTACGTTTCACCTGATACGGTTAAGTCCAATGGAATAGGTGATGAGCCTATTGCCATACACCGGATCCAATTTCAGACTCCGTGTTGATACTAGAAATTCTAAATTAGAATAATCCAATAGTACCCGACCCGAAATTTGAACACAGGGCCTCCCCATCGGTAGTCGTGCCTGCAAGCGCTCGACCAACAAGGCAGTCAAAAATACTGCAATACATTAATTTGAAACTCTAAAATTATCACGTTGTATATTTGTGATATATTTTTTCAATGCTTTGTCTTGAAATGCCATCTTAGAATTTTTGGATACGTCACGTTATATTTCTCTCAATAGGTTCATGACTACCCATTCTTCTCTGTTTTCCCATTCCAATATACTTTGTCACAGCAAGTTACATCATCAGTCTGTCTCAGTCCACTGCTGGGCATAGACAACACGTGAAGGAATTTTGCTCATAATTCTCGCACATTGCATACGGGTTGGAGATCGCAAATACAGATCAGATACCATATCACACCATAGTGAAGTCATTACACGGGCGAACCCCACATCCAGTAGTAATATTGTACGTACCTTAGACTAAAAAAACCCCTCCCATTGAAGTATTGTTCCGTAGCGGATGGCTTGCTTCACTACTGGTAATTACGCGGGCTCTTACCCCCCACCCCTGCACAATGGCGCCGAGCCGCTTTGTGCAGCGGGGGTGTGATACTGACACATACTTTGCATATCCTTCGTCATTGCTTCTTCATGTACACGAGATGTACTTCGCAGATTTGTCCGTATATGTAGATAATTTATAAGCATATCAGTTCAGTAAGGGTAGAGGTATTTGACACCGCTGCTTTCTGCATACCCCGAAAAGGACATAATATAATAGATGATATAATAACAATGATAGAGTAATTATTATCTAACTTTATTACCAACCATTTATTGTTCCATTGTTAAACATGAATCTTCGTGTGCAATAATGTAAGTAC
>DWMF01001535.1:0-11332 GCA_018244815.1 Parelbella polyzona | reverse complement strand
TCTATGGACCCAGTTTAATCAAATGGAAGCCAAGTGCGACGATAGTAAGAATCTGGACGATATTGTTCAGCTCGGCTTCTGTTCTAAATATACCATGGAGGCTGTAATATGTACTCTCACAAAGCTCTTATAAAATAAATGTACGAAATTACTCTCCCAGCATCAAGGTTGCTAATGAATAGGCGTATTAAAATCGCCAAGGTGATTTTAGAGTCGTGCCAAATATGACAGACAGGGTTAAAAGACAGTTTAGGATCATGAATAAAATTATTGTCTACTCACCTACAAAGAACGATAATAATTTTAATGAAAAAAGAACCGTCAATGAAATGCTCGTAGAAAATTATTCGTCTATTGTGCTAATTTCACGTAGATATGGGATAATAATTTATTGATAAATTTGCTTATTTGTTAATTCCTTCATCCGTTTATACGTTCATTTATTTACTCATTTGTTTCATTACATGCAGTGTTGCTTGAAACGTGATTAAATGGATATCTAAAAAAATTATTTACACTGAAAACACAAAAATCGTCCGCCTACCGCCTGACTGATTACATCAATGGTTATAATAATTATTTATTTATTAATTAACAACAACAATTACGTATTCAATTATACGTATTAGTGCTAACGTAACATTGCAAGGTGTAGATACAAAGCTTATAATTGACATATAAAATTGAACTGAAGAAGCTGGAACGCTTAGTGCAGTTGGATACAATATCTAACGATAGCAGTATGAAAACAAAATATCATTACGCGGTCGTCGAATACGAAATAGATCAGCGTGTGCCGTGCGATGCTTATCAACATTTTCTCAATAGACCTGTACGATTACGCAGGCAGCCACACGACTCGATTACCTCACACGAAATGTTAATATTGTCTAATTATTGAAACCTTATCCTAAAGACATCCATCAAGCACCGTGGCCCGTTTCGCGAACGTTGCGCAACATATCGTTTTCTCATCGGAGTATAAGCTCGTGTTGCAAGGAAGCGAACTAATTAACCATCTCGACTGCTAGTCCAAATGCCAAATGGTGTTTGACTTTGTTTGTGTCCACACGTTATGCTTCCCAGGTGGGTATAGGAAAGAGCAAAACCATTCTTCGTATATTACTAGATAACCTTAACGCTTAGGAATCAAATAAGTGAATGGGTTTTGTTTCGATGTTTTAAAATATTTTCAGGACGTGAGTTTTGCCCTTTAGAAACAAAATATTTGTTTTGATCTGTTCTGCACCTAACTACATAGTTTCTTCTTCAACTATTACACGGAGGCCCTGTGTGAGGCCACGTGTGTGAACTGTTACAATGATTGTAAGTTTACTCTGATACCATCATCTATTAATATTTGTTTATGCAACCGTGGAACCTTATCTCAGATTTATCGACGTATAACATAACCGTTAAGGGTAAGCACTAAATATACAAGTACCCAAGTAGACCAAGTAAAAAAAACACGACAAAATAAAAAATGTTTTCTTTGTTAAAAAAAAATCAACATATTAAACGTCATTTTACACTAAGTGCTTAACTTAACGGGTGATGGTAAGTGGTCATATCGTCGCTTGGCATTTGCAACAACAGACGTGGTGACAATGTTAAGGTAATATTAATTCGAAGAGTTCTTGATGACGGCGCATTTAATCTTAAGCGATCGTTTCATCCCGTGGATATTTATTTTAATTTGTCATTGTTTAATTTATAGATGATATTAGTATAATATGTTGAAAAACAGTATTAGTAATTCGTGTGTTAATCCTGCTAACCTGCTAGTAGATAATGGTCTTCTCTCATTCCGGGTGGCGCTCTGAATCGAATAGGAAAACAATAGAAATGTAATCATGACGAATTGTCCGACGAACGAACCGGTTTCATGAGTTATGACAAAATTTTAAACCGCGGTACTCATAGACAATATACATATGTATATACATACACACACGTGTTTGGACATTTGCGAATAAAAATTGTTTCGTAGTAAATAAAGGTACCTATAATTAAATTTCACTTTACCGATCACTTTTCTACGATAACGATACGACAAGTCATAAAAACTTGTAGCAGGAGGACCAGCAAAAAGTTGCAATTTTCTCAGTAACTTCGATATGGATTGTGTCTAGAAAATAAAACAGTAAGCGAAATATTAGTAGAAAGCTAATGTAAAAAGGTGATATAATTTTCCTTTCACCTGTGCCCATTGTTTTTAAGTTACTTTGTATTTTTGAATGATATTAGAGCCTATTCGCAGGATTAGCGATGTATCTAAATGTACGATGTACGAAAATGTTTCTTAATGTGTCTAAATACTGCAATGACTTTTTAAAGTCCTCCATGGTCAATTGTTTAAAAAATGTAATAAAATGTTTAAATCAATTTATGTTACAAACACTTTAGAAAAAATATTTAACCAAACGTTGCCTTAACGCAAACGGTAAGTTTGTCACTTTCTCCGGCCGGTGGCGGCCAGTACTCGTCCGATGCTCTCCTCTGATTATTTCCATTAGTGTCCATTAGCCATTTAACTCGATACGATTAGACCGCGTCACGACTAACTGTTCGCTAACGCCATAAATCATAATATCCCGTTCTGGAACCCGTCAAAATAGTATGAGCGTGTTGCATAACTGCCGCACACATTACACGTTGTGTGACAACTGACAACTGGTAGCAAATGCAAAGTCATCTCTAATTCTATGTGGACGTGTCTCTATCTACAAGGGACTTGTCAAGTCAATTACGTAGCAAAAAAAGGTCTTTGTACTTCATATTACAAAATTACAGTATGCAAATTCTACGTAACCCACACATTTTTATGGTGTATTGGTCAATCATGCATTTAATATATGTGTATAAAAGAACACAATCAGAATTGGGATTGTGGTGTGAGATAGAATCGTTTGATTTAACACAATGTCGTAAACCGTCCTAATTCATAATAATCAAATTTTATCTGTGACCGAGATTCGAAAGGTGCAATACGAGCCATGTCTCAATAAATGTGGGCGAACGGAAAAACTACATGGCAATAAAATTAACATTAATGTTAAAACACAATCTTGTATTTTCATTGTTAAGGCCTTGCTCCGATTTTGAAGCGTTCAAATTAGCATAAATCAATAATTTGATAAGAGAGTGGACATATTTAAAATGAAAATAATTATTTTCGTTAATTAACGTTAATAAATGCAAATTTAACTCTTAGGAATGAGATCGCGGTTTAGTTATATATCATTATTAAGTACTTGTAACTTGCACCTACAATGTTGCAACGGTTTTAATGTTATTTTTTAGGAAATACATTATAAGTATGTAGTTTTTGGGAAAAAATATATCTATATATGTACGTATAACATTACTTAAGTGTTCGTTCGTATGTGCTGTAACAAGAAGAATACAGTAAAAAATAATAATTTCATTTTAAACTGTGGATAGATACCAACATGTTGTTTATCGATTGTATAATGAATCCGTTTGTCCATTTTATGTTGAATCAATCAATCAAATATCGAGTGGTATTAGAGGATGTCATGGCATGTCAGTTATGTCCATTTACAAAAATAATATCAGAATGTAATTTTGCATTGAAAGGAACCACGTGCGTGTTGGAATTGAAAAAAATTTTAGTACAATTGAAAAAAAGGATTTATAATAATACTGGGGATGATTTGCTTGTGGGAACAGCAGGTTTACTGCTTTTTGACGGAGAACCAGTAGGATTGCGTCTAAGTGGAAGGCAGTATCGAAATGACTTATCAGGAACTACGAATAAACACGTTAAGGTTTTAAATTCGGAACTGATGTGTCAGCTTATCCGTAGCCGACCGTTCTTCAGATTTAATAAAGGTAAAAAAAATTATAACACAACTGTTTTGTTGGCTGTTAGGCAATTTACGGATCTCGAGGCCAAATAATATAAGCACCTCGATCTGCTGTATATCAGTGTAGTGAAATAAGGTCTAGACTTCTCCTAGGCACAATGAGAAGCTCGTACTAGCAGTGGGACATTAATGAGTCTTACCAAAGTCCATTAGAATGCGCGGTGGCGTCGCTAGTGGGAGATTTATTAATAGACGGCAATTTCTTCAAAAGAGTACGTATCCGCAAACACGTGGCACAGAAGAATGCTTGCGTATATGTATATTTTTAGAGAAGAGAGTTGAGTGGGCGTGGTTTATTTTCATTTCTTTATCGGCCTGAGTAATGTGTGTTGACACTAAAGCAGATGAGCCGGGGAAGACCTTGAGAATCAGAACTGGATCTTGTGTTACTTCGCGTGTAATAATTGTCGCGCGTGTGTTCCCCGTTTTTATCTCGTTTATCCAACACTTTACGAGTGGATGTGTTAAGGATTTTTTGTATGTCACTGTGCGACTTGTATACTTGGCTGTAACCCATTTCCGAGGCTGTATATCGAGTGACCTTCTGTTATTGTGGAGACCGATCAGCTTCAGACATTGACTACAATCGAACATAAAAAAGAAGAGACATGTATACAAAACAAACCTCAGAATCGAAGTCATCACACTTTTTGCTATTATATTGTTAGACACGATTCGTTTTCGGACTGAGAAGGGCAAGGCTGCACGCAATTTGTAAGGCCGGCCAAATGCAGATTAGCAGCATTCACAGATCTCAATACGATTTTCATTCATCGAGACAGCCATATAATTTAAAATAGTACTTGCTTTTGCTAATGCTGGTGTGAATACCAGAACATTAAGTGTTAATAATATATATAAAAAATAATAAAATACTTATTTAAAACTTGCCATGAAACGAATTAAATTTGTTCATTTTAACAAATTTCATCATTTTTTAATTCACTTTTTAATCGATTACGTCAACAACACTACAATTCATTTCATAAATTTTTTCAAAAACAATTAAGTAATATTGTTATTGTTGCAATCCAAATAACGCGTAATGTTTTTCCACGTTTATGTAACCAGATGTAATCAATACGTTCATTACACTCGATCACTATTGTTTGATACAATCTAGGCGCTCATTCTCTTTGGATTGTATTGTAGAGTAATTAGCTCGAAAAGTGTAGGCGTGTGTTATTTATGTACGTGTAACGACGGTGTCGCTGTACGGCTATGAACCTCTCGACATCGATAGAAAATCGAAAATTATGTTTAATGTAGAATTACCTGGCTTTCTAATACGTGAAACATTTAAATACATGTAATTGTAATTGTAGGTAATAGCGCAATTTTTAGAAAAATATATTTTAGTCTTCGCCGCGACCTTGCTATGGGCGTGAGCTTATGAAGAAGGACTTCAGATAGATCGGAAATTAGTCGGGTTCTCTCGATTAAACGTACTTGAGTTAAGCTAGTACATATTTAATTATATGTATGTAAGTGTTTACTACACGTTTAACAGTTAAATATCAGATATTAGGTAGGAAGAATAATATCTGTATAGTTTCAGAAAAAAAAAAGAAATAAGTACCTAATGCTACGAGTAGTAAGTAATTCATAATAAAAAAACATTTTGTGTACCTAATATTGATTAGGTAAGATCTTAGCAGGCTATTTTACATCAAAATCAAACCTGACACAGACATCGCATTACACTCGTGCCCGTCACGGTCAGATCAATATATCGTAAACAGACGTTGGTCAGTAAGCTTGCCTGATCGCGTCAGCTTTGAGCAAACATTAACTAATTAGATCTCTCCCAGCGTGTGTTTGAAGAGAAAACAAGGGGTCTTTTGGTGAAAACAGACAACAAACGTATTTTTGTTGTCGTTGATCTCCACATTCTACATAATTATTAAACCTGTAAAAAAGCGATAAATTGTTAATAAGTATTTCATGTTTATGTTTTGTATTATCAATATTTGTAACTAGAATCAGTGAAGGGTCAGACGGTTTTTAATATTCTTGGTGTCTAATCTTATAACCACGTAATGTCATAATACATATTGATTTTTTTATATAGTAAGTATATGTAAGTTAATAGTTGTTCTATAATAAAAATGGTGACAAAGAAATTTTGCTCACGTTCAAAATTGTTCTATACACACTTAAATAGTTCCTAATCACCGCCAGCAAATCACTCGACGCTCACTATCGTCATCAGTCAATAGCGCCCACTTCATAAATTTTATTAATTCGGAGTTCAATGAGCCCACTCTCACTGCAAAACTCTCGAGTCCCTTTAATCACAAATCACATTACATCCGTAATGTCAATGACACCGAGCGATTGCTCTTACGCAACGCGCACCTTGACAGTACTCCGTTATACCGATGAGCACGATGACGATTATGTGACGTAACGTAACGATAATGCACTTACACCGCCCATCCATTATCGACTGTGTTCGATCCAACAATGTTATTCGACAAACCGAACCGTCGATGGAAACGAAATGCAATAAAGAATCGAAGAGATAGTCGTGTAGGTCGACCCCTGAGATTTTCTACGAGATGAAATGCACGCGATAATATAATTGCACAATAAAGCATTGTTCAGCAAACTCAACTAATCACTATCGACCAGTATGAATGAACTATCACCACCAATATGATACTATCGGAATATAATCTTATTTGGTGCTCACTGATTGAAAATATCTAAGGTAGCTTTCACACTGTTTTATAGATATTCATCCGCTATATTTGTAGGCCTTTTCTACACGTGTCAGATGCAGGCGATCCAACGGTGTAAGCGGAAATAAATTTCTTATAGTATTCACCTGAATTATTAATATGTAGAGTTATTCAATCAGATACATACATCAAATAAGCGACATATAAATAAAAATGACGTATATTTCCATATTGAAATTCAATTCTATTAGTAAACATTTATAAGCTCATCAATCATCACTAGATATTTAATATATGCAAATGTAATTAATGATATGTTATAAAAATGGTTCTATACTTGCATAACATGTTCTCTTCGCTAATAGGAAATATATTAAACAAACATACCACCGGGTAAGAGAAGTAGCGAAATAATTGAACTGAAATTCTGATAGTGATGTTGTTGGGACCTTATATCTCTTATGCTCCCAGGGGCATTTAATGAACACGAAGCAGCTAGTAAGTATGCATTCTACAAAGTCTTTAGGGACTTTAAATATTTTAATACTCCACAACAAAGGGTTCATAAGTTTTGAGGGTGTAACGAGTGTTTACACCACGCAAGGGACAAAAGGTGGCGGAATTCCGCGGGCAGGTATTCCGTGTGAAATCGTTTCGTCGCCGTATGCTTCGTCTCATATAACTGCATACAGTACTTGAATAACGCACTTGTTCCCAACTGTACTATATATATGATCGTATGCAAAAGGTTTTATTAGCCTGTAAGAATAAAGATATCTGGCACTCTGTACTACCTGTCTACCCCAAAAGGGACTTGGGGTGAAAATATATGTTTATGTAGAATATATGCATGTGTATGTACATATGTAGTGTATTTTTATTGCCTATTTTGAAAAGTATAATTAACCGAAAAAAAATTTAAAACTCTAGCAATGGTCGCTTCGGTTACTACCTGGTTGTTTCGATAGTCCTGAACTACCTAATATTTGTATAGTACTACTTATTACTTGTTAATATTACGGAACCTTTATTGAAAAATTAATTTCGTATGTATTGTAAGACCAGCGTCAATAACAAACGTACAAAATATTTATAATAAAGCAAAATAACTAGTTAGAGCGAATATGTGCATATGACTCATATGTACTATCTCTAGTTGTGAACATAATCTGCCTCTTAACAAATATTTGCAGAGCTATCAAATATTTTCTCCGGGTAAAATGATAGCTGCGTTCAATGATAATGCGGTTCAGATGAAATGTACTCGTATGTTTTGCCTATAGTTGTTTTTAGAACCGTCGGACTTGTTTTTCGAGCAAATCGAAATGTTATACAATTCATCTATAAAAATATAAAGTATAGATTTCAGTTAATTGTTCTTGATTTTACTTCTCATAGTACGTGGTTCTAATCTTTAAAAAAATATTAAGATATCAATTTTTAACGTAAAGTTATAAAAGGCATAAAAAACCAAAATTTTAGCGATTTTTCAAAATTAACAGTAAACGTTTGAATTTTTTTATTTTTTCTTCTCATCTCTTTCTATAAACCATACAGACGAAGTTGCGAGTATTGCAAACTAGTAGGTATATAACCAATTTAAATTGAAAGTGGGACTAACAGGACAAATGATACGCCCAGGATTGTAATTTGAAATCGAGCTGGCGATTTTTGCGACACCGAGCAACGAACAGGACAGTAACGCAATACCTGGCGGAAGGCATTGGTGTGTAAACATTAAAATTTCACCTCTTTCGAACGCGACGGATCATGTTACCAGTGTCTTGAAATGACTCGGACTGTAACAATTACAATAAAATTGTTTTATTCGAACCAAAACATTGTTGCCATTTTCTAAATCAACGTGTTTAAACGCAACTGGTGGAAACGTGGCAGTGTACTACACTGCTGTACCTCTTCGGAGACTACAGGCGTGATGTTACGACTACGTAACATGTTTGAAACATGTTGGTTTATGATAGAGGCGACAATATTCAAAGATATTTAGATTTAATTTATACAAATAACCTCAAATACATTTTAATCGATCGAACTCTTCGAATATACGAAAGTGTGTCGTTTGTGTAACTTAATAAACATATGTATGTATGTGTAAAATTTCACTGACATTTGCAGCTAGCTGTTCGATATATCCATTACAACATACATATGTATTATACATAAAACAAGAACAGCCTTAGGCTAATAAGCTCGTTTAAATGACTGCTTTTGGCAATAGGTAAAGACTATCAAACAAATCAATAAACCAGTAGCAAATGTACTCTGTACATTAATTTATAAAATACGCGATTAATCATAATCCATCAACGGACTGTTATTAAGAAATGACAGATTACGCGGCAAAAATCTGGCATGAGTTGTTTATTTGGAATAATTGTACATGGTTAATCATTTTGTAATGTAACTATAGACTAATTGAAGGTAAAAAAAATACTACTATGATTGAATTACGTGTTCGCTTAACTCAGATACGTATATATTTTTTTTCAGAATATCTCGACAAAGAAATTGATCGCCTCGACCGGTCACTACGATCGGCGACAGGTCATGAACAAAGACCTCAAATCTCCAACTAGTTGGGACATTGACAAAAACCATACGTGAATCCAGCTGGTAAATAATTTAATTGTGTAATCTACTAACGAAATGTTAATAGAAAAACAATATTGTTATGGTGTTACGACTTGGCAACACGAGCGATTTTGTCTAGTGTGGGCAGGTGGCGCCTACAGAGACAGGTATTCGCCCGCGCGCGACACAGACATGCTTTGTTCCAACTAGTCTGAAAGTGAACCCATGTACTATTACAATTTGACGGGAATTAATTGATAGAATTTTAATATTACGATCATATTTTTATTTTTATAGTCAAATTTCAGAGAACTTGTCAAGTACGTCTCGTAGGGTGGTCCAAAAGTAGACAATTAGGTATTTTATTATATTTTGGAATTTAATAATATTTTTTCGATTTTTCGCTCGGTTTAATCTCCGAATAAATTACAAAAATGTCTTGGGGAATCTCAAGACACCATTGGATTTTGTACAGGGCCTGTGTTATAATAACTATCATATTAAGTATGTTATATCGTTATAAATGCAGTGCTTAATTGAATTGTCTTATGAATTGTGTAAGTATATTGTACATGCGTAAATGCTTATTTTATAAATAATAATCATATATTTATAACAAGCTATTGCACTACGCGAGTTATCCGATCTTTTCGGCAAACACTAGTTTACACATCTTATTATTATTACCATATCGTATTATTATTACCATAATGATATTAATAAAATAACTGGTCGTCACTTCACAAAGCAAACTTACTGGTTACGTTCAGAATAAAGTCGTCGACGCGCTCGAATGGCTTATTAGCATAATACCATCCAGCAAGCTCTTGTATTCGAGAAATTACATTGTAATTTCTGTATTAGACGAGTATTTGACTTTGCACAAAGCTCATGATTTCATTGTAAATAATTCTCCAGTAGAATAATTTACTTAGTGCGCTTACTTATACAATATTACGCCTACATACAGTTTCTTTTAGCACTGTCATTTATACAGCCCACGTTCCAGGCTTTGTTGCTTAGCAAGATTTTTAATGGCGTTTAATATTTCCATTTTTGGTTATCATAAATGTACAGAGAAATAAATGGGCTGGAATTTAAGTATTAACTTAAAAGGCCATGTCCATAGAGAGATATTTTGTTATCAAAATGTACATTATGCAAATATAAGGCTGCGATAATCGTTCAGTACATTAACGTTTAACAAAAGGTACGTCCACTACTCTGTATTTGAGCGACACGGTAAAGTAGACTTTATGATGCAGACAGATATACGTGCTTAGTATTGAGAAATATATCAAGGTTCTCACGAAACATTCTTTCTGTTAACCCTGTAATCAATCAATCTTAAGTCAATCACAGATATGTTGAGTCGTTGAGGTGTTTCTGCCGCTGCTGGTGGTGTTGAAACCAATTTTGAATTTTGAATTACAAAAATTAATATTATAAATACTGTTGATTATTTCAGCAAATATACAAAAAGCACAATCACGCCGCCGCGCTGTCGTGTTCATTAAAAAGGTAAATGAATTATTATATTGGTGTTGAGTTACCTTTCATCAATGCACACGAAATATTACTGTGATCGGCTTTGGTAAAAGTATTCTTAAATATCATGGTCATGTTTATGACCTTTTATTAGGTGTTAGTAAAAGGATGGATATTACGCTTTTGTTAATCGTGCAATCATGTGCGATGACGTCGAGTGCAATAGTTTGAGTTATTTTTTAAATTACTTATTTAAAGGCTTCACGTTTATTGTTTCCTGAGTAAATTTTAAGCTAAGATGATCTTTTGTTATATGTTCGTAATAAGATGCTCTCTGCAGAACTTTATTCAGGTATGAATCACAGGTAACCTGTTCTCTTAGTAACAATCCTGAATTCTTAATAGGAATGCTAAGTATTTAACTTTTGTTCTGAGATGTTTAGTATGTGAGCCAGAATATAAGAATGCGGGCAAGGTTGTTTAGAGATAGTAGAAGATGTATTATCGTGCTCAAGTGAATTCTGTACAATGTAGAAAGGTTCTGGCATCTTAATAGTGTTTTTGTCGTTTCATTTGATTGTCTTTAGATAGAAAGTTCGATAAGCAGAGGTTAAAAGTTCTCGTTTTAAAGACATAGAGATAGTAGAAGATGTATTATCGTGCTCAAGTGAATTCTGT
>DWMF01001534.1:0-11333 GCA_018244815.1 Parelbella polyzona | reverse complement strand
TTCTCTACTGGGTTTTTTTTTTTTTTTTTTTTCGTCAGGAAAACTCAGGTCGAGTAGGCAGACGATATTGACATAACAATTAACGCTTAACGTGAGATATACAGGTACGTGTAGATATTGAAAGCTATATTTTTAAAATTGTTATTATTTATTGTTTCTCTTCTTTTATTAACAGGATTATTCATTTGTTTTTAATTGCCCCCGATATATGACAATGTGCTCACCATTTATTCCGTTGTAATATTTAAACGTGTCTGGACTGTACTACAATATTATGCCTACCTCCTCGGGTATAACAAGCGTGATGTTACGTTCGTTTTTATTTTATTGTACATAGCGTTCTATGGACAACGTACATACATATGTGTGTATTTATGTAATAGTTAGAACGTACAAACAGCTAAGCAAACAACGCGAGACGTCTGTAACGAGCTAAATGTCCGCCTCGTGTTCGAGCATGGAATTATTTCCAGAACATTCTGCGCTCGTAAGGAGCCGTGTTCGAACATCAAGTTGTTGCGCTGCTAAGTAGTTCTACTCGTAACACTGTGTTAGGATGAAATAGGTTAGTTATTTGGAATATGAGTATATTGTTCGTGTTATTTCTATTAAAGGGGTGACAGCGGAGAGAGGGATTTATAAGGAGTTTTTTTTCAACAATGTGGATATAACACTATAGATTTATTAATGTTTCAGTTGAATATTTTATACGACCACAATATCTATAAACTGATTCATATAAATTATACTTTGTCAAAAGCGTATTTTGTGTGGCATCATTAATGTATAATAATTAATCAAAAATCATGCGATTGATATGTCAGATTGGTACCTTTAAGGAAAATTACAATTCATATTGTCTATGAAATGCAGTCACTCTATAAAGAAATTCCTAGAAGTTACCTTATTGTGAAAGCCATATGGTCTTATCAATGTTTTGATTTACTTATTGACGTTGTGGTTAAAATGGTATCTAGATTAACGATATTTCATCATCATCATCAGCCTACTCCCATCCACTGCTGGACATAGGCCTCTTCAACGACTCGCCACTGACCTCGATCTTCAGCTCTTCACATCCAACCACTGCCAGCCATGATGATATTTCGTAACAGAAGTATCCAGATTAATATATTTAGAAATATAATTTTTTGTCATAGAAATATTGTATGCCTATCTAAATAAGGACTTTAGGTGTTATCATTTTTATATGTGCTTCGTAATCTGTAATCTTTCTAGAAATATAAAAATAAGTAACTACATTGCCCAGTTTCCACGATATAACTACATATGTTATTGCGAGCGAAACATTTTAATGACCGCAGTAACGGAGAGTACGGTCGGCGTGTGGATATTTAATATCGTATTGACGATTTTATCGTGTTTAAATATTTTGTTATGTGAATAGACTATATCCATGTCGTTGGTTTGTATTCGTAAATATAATAGATATTTACTTCTAATATTATGGCTGTACTCAATGTATTTGAATGGAATTGGGCAGTGTTTTCCATGTTATTTGGGCTTTGCTCTCGAGGATGTTGTTAATATTAATAAGTAAAACGAGTATTAGTACTCTTAGTCGTTTTCTTATAGATATATTTTTCTCCGTATATTCTTTTAAAACACTCTTGGGTTAGTAGGTTATTTACTTTTTCAATGTAAAAGTTACATACGTAAGCGTGCATCTAGCCTGTATCGTTGAGGACACTGAGCAAATCAGTACATAATAGTATCAATAATAGTAACAGTAACAACTTGGAACATTTGTGCACACGATCATCTGATCCTAAGATAATTTTCAAGAGAGCTGGTGCTATGGTAATCAGACTAAACATAAACAACGCTGAAGAAGTAGAGAAAATAATTTGCCAATTGTGATAGCAGCTTTACACTCAGTAATTGTGATTCCCGCAGTGAGTCCTCGTTAGCCGGCCGTCTTATGACATTAGCGGGCTGCGGGCGGAGCACGTCCGGCCTCCGGACGGCGGGTGGCGGCGTCCAGCCAAAGAGTAGGAAATGGCAGAGGTGACAGAGGCGTCAAGCCATTGGAATTTTAAATGAGCTTGCCTAATGTGCATTTTCAAGGAATTTTGGTTAGAGCGTGCATTGGAAAACGTAGCGAATGCAGTTATCATTCCACGCTCCGGCTCACACGCTATGAAAATTTTACGTATAATACTTATTCATCAAGGATTTACTGTTGAAATGACAGGTTGTCTTATATTTTCCGCAAAGCAGTAGTAGTTCAAGATCGGCTTTCTATATTTTTGTAGAGTATGGTAGAGAAGAACGTAACGTGAAGCTCTACGACTCAATGCTCAGAAGTAAGTCAGGTTCTGACTACTTAATACTCTTGGTTTAGTCGCCTCTTGGCTTTGAACCTAACTCCTGAGAGTAGGGCGAACACGATTAAGAAATTCGTCAGATAAAATTTCAGAAATAAAGCTAACGACGTTAATACTAACTTCTATAAATCGAAGAGAAACTAGATTAGCCTTGAGATGGGAAGTTCTCTGGACGGTCGGCGCGACGTGCGCCGAGTACCTAATAGTTTCAGACTTGACCTGATAAAGGGTATTTTGCAAAAATATTGAATTTTTACAGACTTTTCGTGGAGTAGGTAGTAATCTTATGGTCAAGTTGTCACAAGTGGCCATTGTCGTCCATAGACATCTGCTAGCAACTTCTATCAGTCAGATAAATCTGTTACGATTCCTTGACAAAATTATTGTTAGCTAGTATCACCGCTCAAGCACGTCATTTCTATTCGGATATTTATATTTAGCGTTATGTACCCTCTGTCTGTCCCCTAAGGTTGGTGACGTAATTAGGTAATAATAATAATAATAAATAAAATTAAATTTAACATTTCATTAAACAGACTTGTTGCTTTCTTGGGGAAAAATATAAAGTACTTAATTAGTCGTAAGCGGCAAAATGGTCCGCGCGTGAGACGTGACCAGGGTTCATAATAACATTCTTCAAGCGTCTCCAGAAACATTATAATAAAGTTCTTTACGTGGTATTTAATATTAACACAGATGGCAAGCAAGAGATGAAACTGCGTGGTATGCAATTTTGCTTTTCACGATCTGCTGTAGACGTATTTTCCGTTATATAGTCAATAACAAACGTTTATCACACTATGAATAAGTTTACTTAAAATGGTTAGGAAATAATTGAATTTGAGCGGTTACAATATCAGAACATATTGTATCGTTGTTTTGTTTATGGGTTGTCGATGTGTCGTTGTGTCGATATCAAGTGGTGTGAAATTCTCTTACTCCGGGGGTCTGATTTCAGATCTTGGCGCGCAATTCTTTACAAAACAGTGCGTTTTTAGGTTAAATATCACTTGCTATAACGAAGAGAGTGTAAGAATAATACATATAACCACCATATACTGTCGTCCGGATCTATAGGACATTAAAACTACTCGTGAAACATACAAAACGTGGCACGAATTGCGCTATGAAGAAAAATATTTTCGTAAACAAAATTAACTACACAAAGTGTCAAAGGTTTCGCGCGGCGATCGTTTCAGCGGGTGCAATTTAAGAGTTCCCCGAAAGCGCCATCTAGGGCTGCGGAGAGGTGCTCGGGAACAAACTCACGGTAAGACGAGTCACGGCTCTGCGTTAGGTACATATACCAGTTTAAGCTATGAAAACATATTGTACATGAAAAATTGATAAAAACATCGGTAGATGTTGTAAAGGACTAGTTTATTATAATCTTTGATTTTATATTTACATATATGCTATATGCATTCCCAATATTAAATGTTATTTGAAAAGATGGTAAAGGAAAACCTTATACAGGAAAACTACATGTCTTTGACTTTTCTATGATGTTCGCAGGATCAATGTAGTCGATTACGGGCCTTAAAAATTCTTATTCCAAAGGGATACTCGTGTCTAACAATGGAACTACAATAACGTAACATCACGCCTGTAATCCCCGAAGGGGTAGGCAGAGGAGTCTAATACACTCCCACGTTTCACCAGTTTACAATAACGATGGTTATAATTATGACGACGTTTCAGTTTAGGTCAATACAGTTTGTTTACTCGAATATAGTCAATATATTTCATGCTAATTTTCTAATTACGGTATAAATTCTTAATAAAAACAAATCTACTGTTAAGATTACGCCTTTAGCACACCGATAGTTATGTCGCTATAAAATTTCAAATTTGATTAGTAGTACTTTTTATTATTATTATTATTACGTAATTACGTCCGATTGATCAAAAGGTAGGAGGCAGAGAACACCAAGTGTCAAACATCTCAAAAAAATTACTAGTACGTATTGTATAGCATTGCTTGGACCAATCGCTGTGTGACAAGCCCTTAAGGGCGCTGTAACTTCACTAATTGGTTGCGTTTAATGAGACAACTGATGATCTAGCGCTAATGGGCCCTTAGCGAGCGGTCAGATATCAATCTTTTATTAGCTGGACTCGGACGTACTGTTAATAAAGATTTATTGTTGAGAGTTTTATCTTATCTTTAGCATTAATGACTGTTGGAACTAATTGTGTTTTCTCAATATAGCGGATATATAATGGTAATTATTACCTTTTCGTTTGCTTGTATTAACATATAATTAACCGAGATAATATGAAAACTAATTGCTGTGACATCTGTCTAAATTTTTACGGTTTTATAAGTAATCGAACTAGAATTGAGAGTAATCATTGCTTTACATCCAATTGGCTTGTATGAGGAAAATTAAGACTGTAGAAGAAGCATGTCAAGTCTGTAACCACTCACTGCACTCTGCCTACCCTGAAAATCTAACATGGCGACACATTAATGAAAATACCGTTAAGATTGAAAATTAAATTTGTCACTATTAATACTGTGAAATTGCACTGATTGTCAGGAGTGGGTTAATCTCCATATTCCCTGGTAAGTTATACACACTAACGCATATGCATATGTAGGTATGTATGTACATATATTGTTATGATTATATGACAAACGGATATTATTTGGCGATGAGCCAAACAGCCGGTATACACCAGGTGTCTTCTTAGTACAATGCCCCTTGGGCCATTTGGCCACATATATTATGCCGTCTGCCGTGACGTCGATCGGAATGAAACAATAATAAGATTTAATTACTTGTCTTAAATCTTGTGATAAATGACAAATTATAAGTAAGAATAATGTACTAAATGTTTCTTAAATATGGAGGTAGGTTACTAAGTGCTGAATTAAGCATAATTTTATTCTCCACTAGTCAACCTTCGGTGATGGTAGAAACATAGAGTAGGCACAACTGCAATGGCAACATTATGCCTCACTTTCAACATGTAATAAAATTTAAATAACTGTATTAAATAAACATGTACATCTCCTACATTAATATATTATTTATATGCTAAAGTAAATATACGATTATGAACTGCTCAGACTCATCTGATCTTTACGAGTGCAAAAAAATTACAGATAAAAAATCCTTCCGAGAAATTTAAGAATCTGAAGTATTTTCTTTAATATATAATTTAATTAACGACAAATACCTAAGCATAAGGAATTTATTAATCCCTTCAAATTTTCCCTTATCGATGTTATTATTTAAAAATGATATTAAAAATATATCCAACAAGCAGACTATGAATTCTATATCATTTTTTAATTAACTGAATAATATCTTAAAAGGCTCTTGTCCATAATTCGCTGTATGTGATACTGATTATTACATAAAATGTTTGTACACTGCCTGAGCGTTTCACATTTCTGTTTCTGGATTTGAGAATCAGATCTGCAAGTTATACGTGTCATAAAAGTCGCTGACAAAGTTCATCATTTATCGTTCTTTAACCTACATATATTGCTATAGTACACTTACCTTCCCAACTCCAGTAGCTTCCTTGACCCCGAGTCGTCGCAGCAGTGCTGGTGGTGGCGGTGGCGGCGCTCGGTGCAGCGCAGCGCTGAACCCAGTCCCACCTTCCTCCTCGCGTCTCCGTCTCTCCCTGTGAGGTGATCCACCGCTGCATTTTGTTGTTGACCTGTTAACAAATAATTGTCTTTTAGTATTATTCTGTTCAATATTATTATATCATCACGTCATGGGGTAGGTAAAAAGCATAACTAAATATCACTATCCATAAAGACTTCACCTGTTTCTACAGATACTCTACTCTTCCGTACATTCTATTTAATCTTAAGAGTAAGTGTTATAATGACAGTTACTTTTCGTTTCATTTGTTATTTCAATATAAGACAAGCGGGTAAATGACGGTCAGCTTTTGAATGAGTGACCGCTTGTTGAACTAATTTTATTTTTAATTAATCTTTATTTATGACTAATTTTAGAAACGGCACGTAAATAGATTTTACCATTCTCATTAGATCACAGAGAGTACTATTATCCTTAGGTTACATTGATTAGAGTAGATTGTACGTCTTTTAAGGCGATATAAGAAGGGAGTAGAGTCTTGTCCAGTCAAACATAAAGGCGTACTTCTTTCGTGTTTGCGCTGGAATTTCTAAAGAGCAACGCACACATTGTCTTTATACATCGATGCAGTCGCAGACCAGTGAAAGTCTGTTCACGTCGCTCGCTCTGTACGTAAGGCACGCTCTATTTTGCTACCATCGCTATGCAAACGCGATGCAGTTTCGACACAGTCGCGATACAACATTGATACGGTCGCAGCGCCTCGCATGCGATACGTGTCAGTTGCAAATTGGAATCTGTCGTTGAAACACGACACAGTCGCACGTAATCGCGCGACAGTGGTAAAAAATGCCCGTGTACTGACTGAGCGTGGAATCTCAAACAACACATTTATCGCCTCTGACAGATATACGACCGATGTGATATGATTATTAAAAGAGAAAAATTAAAAATAATGATATGAAAAGAATTGATCAATATATAACATAATTAGAAATGAAGGCAACAATGTAGAGCATATCAATCGATGTTAACAAGTACACTTTAAAAAGATTTAAGCTCTAACATTGAACAGCAGGAAATAAGACGTAGAACATTAACGATTGAAAGAAATACGGAGCCAAAACAATGATCGCAGATCTAGTCCAGACGAGGAGCTAGTTGTAGCTAAATTAAAAATGAAAGAGGCTTAGCGAGGACGAACGGAGCGAAGTTATCTACAATTGAAAACGGAAACCAAGAACATTTATCGCGAGCCCGAATCCCCTGAAGAATTCGAAGGAGAAATAAATGAACAGTACGTGATGTCTCGGCTGACCTTTTTACATTTTTCAAAAATTCTCCCCGCGCGTCAATACCGTGGAACATAAAGGGGCTTGCACACGAACTGGTGATGGATAGGTTTTACGTGACGCCCGGCGACACGCTTCGTATTTTATTTTAACGCTGACGGTGTAAGTTCATCCCGGGAGAGGTTCAAAATTGAAAATTCTCTCAGTGTATTGGAAACTGCCATGACATTCCTATAGCGCCGTGACGGCTTCGTCGATCTGCATAGAGATACCAAAAATTATTCTGGTAGTCAAAAACCAACGGGAAAAGTCAATGAGTAAAAAAAACCGTTCGTGTATAATGAACTGCCATTTATATAATGTAGAAATTTCTAGAACGTTATTTAGATCATTAATTAGTGATTCCAACAACTAATATATTATTATAGAAATGACACATTTTTTATTATAAACCTCAAAAATTAATGTAAAAAATTTTGGTAGTACTAACTAATGTTGCTAAAAACTCAAATCATAGCATTATATTCTGAACCGAAAGATAATACATTTCTAAATATAAAAATTAATAAGAGAATCACCTACCGATTTTTACCACCAATCAGAGCTTCGATTGAAAATGTCTTAATAGACACTAGCCAATATAATTATAGTTGATACAATATAATACATACAAAGGTTTAAAAATTACTTGAAAATTTAGCCTTTATTCAGATTTTCTGCAAATATCATGTAATTGCATACATACTTTCATGCATTTTCATGCCAGGTCCCCTACGTGGTAGGCAGAGAGTGCCAGATATTCGGTATCCTTTCAGAGCTGCGTGCGTCATACTTGACTTTATTTTTCTGCATTGAACAAAGCGAGCTTTCTATGTTGCTTCTATTGTAAAACAAACATGAACCATTTTCGTACTTCACCGTAACAAAGAAAACCGATCGAATTCCTAGGTAATAAAATCAAACTATCACAAAGTAATCTAAAGTCACTTTCGATGTCATATCCGTGAATAAAACAGCCACGTCGTCCATAAACCTGCGATGCGTGTGACATGCATGTCAGCCGATACATTTGCAGATGTTATGGATTTTTCCAAATTTATTACGAAAAAAGTCCACCTTGCAACGATTGCAACTGGAACTATGCTGGCGTGCTGCGGTCGCGTGCCGCCGCCCCCGTTGTTTACTGTGCTTAGGACTATTAACATTCTTATAAGGGAATGTTTAGATAACTCTCGACTTGGTGGCAGGACGTTACGGCCCTCGGTTCCCTAGTGAGGTCCGATAAGCCGCAATGGGGGCAACGTTGACTAATTGAAGCAACGTGTGCCGATTGATTCTGTTCCCCTCACTAGTTCAATTATATACATTTAAGAATCGACCCTCATTCAAAATCTAAAACAATTAATTACAATTATGCGTAACTGAAACAAGTAAAAATAATTTGCAAATAGCCTTCATAAAATTAAAAATTAAATTTTTACGATGTCATATATTTGTCATTTTACTTTAGTCGACTAAATTATCAAACACTTTTTCTATGCAAGGTTCGTTACCTGACTCATTTCTATTTATATATTGAAAATATTCTATTTTTAGCAAATGCACTGGCGACGTAAGGCGAAGTATTGGCTTTAATTTGTAAGTAAGTTTTGTTAAAATTTCTCCTGTTTAAATTGGATATCCTACAGTTCCAAGCATCATGGCAAGAATTAAGAAATGGTACGATGTTCAAACTCATCATAACGATTAGGATAGCTTGCTAACATTTCCTCTGAAGCTTGAAATGTTTAATGAAAAGTTTAAAATAAAAATCCTCATTTTCCTTGCAAAATATTATGAAAATTAGTTACTACTAGGCACTACGATAGGTATAGGACACATCAGTCTTATTACTGATAAACTTTTTGCATATTTCATCTTCATAGAAACCACCAGTCATTGGAATGGAAATAGTAAAAATGCCATTAATACCAAAAATTTTACAGAACTTTCTGTTTTCACCAAAGTTTTTGTAGCACGACAAGCAATATGTATTATAGCGAGTCAATGGCAAACGGGCATTGCGTTGCATTTGTAACGCGGCTAGCTCCGTCTGTACGCATTTGTATCCGCCGGCCAGCGAGGGAACTCTTCTTCACTGTCAATATACTGCGTTGCCAAAACGAGGCCATTTGTTTTGGAACTACAGCACCAACATCAATATTTATCTCGTCACATTTCAATGTCTGGGATTTAAGTTGAAAGGCCTTTGTCGCCAAAACATGCTCTAGGTGAGAGGTTATAGAAAAATATTTTATTTCATTTACAAATGTATAACGACATAAGCGGTGTCCGTCAATCGAAGCATCCCTTCACAACAGTCCATTACATTTCTATGGGCTATCGTTTTGAGGCGCGGCTGAGGCAGTGTATGTCCCCTGTGCACTTAACCGTAATGAATGTATCGCGGATATCGGTACGAAGGTAATTGACGTGGGATTGACTGATCCTTGGAGAAATGTGAGTGTATTGGATACGACTGTCGAAGATATTACGTTTGAAAATAAACACGATTGTTAGAAATCTAAGAAAAAATTAAATAAATATAGTTTTGTGTCGATTAGACATATCGGAAATGTGATGTTATAATTTTTTTTCTGAATATTATGCGTTTTTGATTATCTTACTTAGAATTGCTAACAGGATTGTTCCTATGAAAATGTGTCAAATACAGGATACAATAAAACAAATAACGAAAGATCATACTCACTACTTACTATTCCTTTTTGAAATTTCAAGTTAGCCGCGAACATCGCGACCTGTAAAAATCTTAATACTTGAAAAGATTCCAAGTATTATTAAATTAGCAAATTTATATTCCCATTTGCATTATTTTTATTTCAATAAGCAGATCAAAACCTTTGTACGTTCCCTGTGATCTCTTGCTCGCTTTTATGTCATCACAATAAAACCAACGTTCCCTAGGAAATAAAAACAGGACGACAACAAATGTGAAACGCCGAAGATAGAAATCTTGCAATTTCAAAGGATGTTTATGCCCCTATGATGTCGTTGATTTCACGGGCCGGTGGTCCCGCTGAAAACAATCCTGAAAAGGTCGACTCTTGACATTTGATAGAATGCTTCTCAGAGCATGAATTAGGCTGACGTTTCGTTGCAAGCGACGAAACGAAAAACGATAAGCGACAAAATAAATTGAGACAACGCCATTTGCAAAATAAAAAAATATTTTCAAGAGCTTCTTGTTAATGTACTGCTGACATTAAAACATGGATTACCCTTTTTACCGTGACAATTACTAACGAGGAAACGATAAGTTTCATGTTTCTTTATTCATGATTAGAAATATTTAAGACATATCCACGTATTTCCTATTCAAACATATTTTTATTTATTTAATTAAGCGTGCTAATTTTAAGTCTTTATGTTTTTAAATATAGAAATGTAGTGATACTAGAAACATGTAACAAAAATTATAAGAAAGGCGCAGTAACACTTATATTATGATACTGTCTATTATCAATTCGCGCGGTTCCAAGACGTGTACATATACATTCGCATCATTAGCCTACTCCGGCCTACTACTGGACATAAGTCCTCCAATAGTGCGCCACTGAGTTCTATCTTCGGCTCTTCGCATCCAACCGCTGCCAACCACGTTGCGTATATCACGTGTAGGTATATCGACTGGCCTTTATTCGCGCACAGTTGATAGCGTACAGTAAGACAAGTTGTTAAGTCAAGCGGCCATTTTGATAGCAGTCTTTATTTTGTTTGAATTTCTTTTCAGTATACCCTCTCACTATAACATCGAAGTTAGATTCCTCGAAGCACGTCAAAACATTTGTTTAGAAATTTTAAACTCCTTCATATTATTTCTAAGCCTGCTCTGGCATTTCCTTTAAAAGGTTGCAGAAAAGGGTGGAAATATCGATTGCTAGTATAGCCTTTACGAGAATGCAATATTTTGTTCCATAGACGATATTCATTCATTCATTCATTATTATCAGTCTATTTCCGTCCAGTGCTGGACATAGAACTCTCCAATAGCACGCCGCCTAGTTCGATAGATGATATTACGAATATTCTATTCTAATTTTCAAATTTTATAATTACAACCTGCA
>DWMF01001533.1:0-11333 GCA_018244815.1 Parelbella polyzona | reverse complement strand
GTAATCCCTGAAGGAGAAGGCAGGGGAGTGTAGTGCACTCCCACGTTTCACGAGTAACGTTTAAGTTCCATGGAATAGATGGAGATCCTATTGCTATACACCGGGCACTGATCTAATAGCACCCGACCCGGAATTTTTTATCCAAGACCTCCTGATCGGCAGTCGCGCTTGCAACCGCTGGACCAACGAGGCAGTTAACGTTTTCCAATTATTTTAATGATTATTTATTATCATTCGAATAGGATCACGGTAGATTGTTAGCATTTGTAATAGAGTAGGCACAGACAGGAATATTTCGATATAATCCGACAGGTCTTAAGAGAAGCTAATATCTAGAAACCTTAATAGACTTGCACGTAGAATAACTAATGAAAACAGAAGTGAGACTGTACTCTCTAGCTATCCTTACGGAAATGCGTCGTGATAATATGCATGTAAGTTGGTCTAGCTTGAATCCTCAAACTTTAACCTTCGATCTCCGCAACCCTGGGCGATTAATTAGAAAAGCCAACGTTTTCTTCCGTGTTAATATTTATGTAATATTATCGATCGTTACAACACGCCGACCTTCGACATGGAAAGTTATTATGAAAACAAACGAGCCGAATACATTTAAATATTAAGATTTCGTCTCTTTATTAACGCAACTTTCATAGATTCATTTTAAGAATACATCTTATAATTAAATTATGCTATATTATGTATTAGTAACTTTCTATTGCGCGATTTATATAATAATAATATTCATTACAAATTCAACGTAATTATTGATAATAAAAACATATTCTTAGCACGTAATTAACATTTGTATATGACCTTTGACCCTATTATATTTTTTTGCCTTTAGATGTAAACATTAAAGACATTAACTTTTTTATAAATTCGTTAATGAACCGATTATTTTATTTTAATTTTAAAATATTGAAATTCTTTTTATTGTTTCTCGAACATGAAACATTTATGACCAATTTATTTTTTGTGTCACTTTCATACTATTACACAAAAAAATCAATGTTTTATTAACAAGTAATAAGGAATATATTGGAGTTTATTTCTGATCTATGGCCGAGAAATACGGAATTCTCCCATCCAGATCAAACCGGGGCCACTACTGACATGGGTCGCTCGTACGATCACACGGCCGGAGGTCAGTGACGCAATAGATACAAATACATCCTGCTGCAAGAACTAGCGCGTCTAGACCCAGACCTTCAATTAGAGCGCCTTGACGAGTACACGCTCGTACACTCCACAAATGATGATTGTGTAACTTAACGGGAACTATACAGGGAGTGATATTTTAATTATTTAAAACCGCCTTAGATTCTCCTCAACTCGCCGTAATATTTGATATGCAATTCTGTTATTTAAAAATATATTTCCTTATAAAATTAGATAACCAATAAAATATCTGCGAGACGTAATGGAATACATTACATAAAAATACTAGATAGATAGACACTACGTTCAGATCGCGCCGGGGTCGCTCGTACGATCATATCAGCGGAGGTCAGTGACGTAATAGATGCATTTCATACAAATACATCCTGCTCACACACCTATTGCGTCTAGACGCGGCCAGTTGATACGGTATCTTGCTACTTACGTATAAAACACTACAGTTACACGAGTATAATATAATACTGATTTAACCAAACCTGTAATTTAAAATAGTGGATACAAAATGACAAAAAACAATTTGATTCGGTCAGATGTAATCATTTTTCACTACTTTTCAATAACGGAACAATAGAAAATGTGAAAATGTTTAAAACCTGTAAATATATTCTTACAGAAAAAAATGTAATAGACATATGTATATTTTGGTCATATACATATGCAATGATTATAAAAAAATTAATCAAATTAAATAACCCTGAAAAAATATCCTCAGTGTACAATGTCGAATATTTGCGTAGTATTTTTACTATAACAAGAGTGTGCCTCATCAGTCTCTTACTTAAAAAAAGGAAAATATTGTTTTTGGAATATTTATAGGTAAATAGTTCTTAGTGGCGGCACCATATTCCGAATTCAAACTTGCAACTGTCAAAACGCAGAAATAGCGCGAAATATTCAGTGCGATTATTTTTAAACGCGCGACTGACCTCAGTTCATGAATGTAGTGCCAATGTCGTCGTATCTGGGTCTATGTCAGGCGACCGCGGCCTTACAGCGCAGAGGTTGCCGCGTTTACAAACCTTATATGGCTGTTTTGGATAGCCTGTGGGATTTTGGACACAAGTGGACTACTATATATTATTGTTTACAAATTAGATAAATGTATATATAAATAATTCATGTTATACTAAAGGACTGGCATGAATGTACTATGTTAATCACTCTTAAATTTATGTTTTTCAAATATTTTCTTATAGAAATATTTACATTATTTTATTTAAACTAATTTTATATAAAAATATTATATATCCCTGTAGTCCACTTGCGAGGTATAATATAAATTATAAACACATATGTATGTTGTGTCATCCCAACAGATAAATAAACTTGATATTCATAGAACGAACGCTTCAAGATCGACTGAATGTGTCATTAGAAATAGCATTGTTGTATATAAAATGTAAGTAACAGGTTAATCTGACCTGATAGCCGGCGTAGGATATTTATATTGACATTACGGCCAAAAATACGTTGTATTAATTATAGGTAAGTCCTGGAAGTGTTTACGGCTAGACATTGTATTTATTTTATTGATGAATTCCGGTATGCTCAAGCATCAGGGAAAGATTTATATATGTAGGAAATATCATACGAGTTAAATACTTTCTATATAGGTACTACTAATGTATACTATGTAGGTATAACTGACTTATTGTAATTACAAAAGTTACTGCCGGGATATCAACTGTTTTGCTAAGCAAAATACAGAAATAAAAAGTAACATAGAGTATTGTAATATATGGAAATTACCATTTTTAGTATTAGCCCTCTGTCTTCCCCGTAATAATAAACTTTATCTGAGTAGCACTAATACATTTTCGCTTTGTAACAACAAAATGAGCGGTTATAAGTAGAGCTTAAAATAACTTTAAAAATTTATTTAAAAGATCACGTCATACCGCTTTTTAGAAGCGTGTTAAAATGCATTTCGAAATTAATTAAAAAGGTCAACTTCATAAAATCATCCAACTCATTATCAAGAGTCGCTGGTCTAATAAAAAATGAAATATGCTTTATATACGACAAGCGCCACAGACAATAAATACAAGTTATTTGGTACGTAGGCATTAAAATATGCTACTTTATATTATGCGTCACAGAAAATATTCATTATTTATTAAAACTCATATTCACGAGTCCGTTAAAAACTATTTGATATAAATTGTTTAATAGAGGCGCTTAGTACTAGGAGTTACGATCTGGCCGTGAGTGTAACCTTGCTAGCTCCATCTCGCTCGCGCGCGTTCGTGGCGCCTATCTATCTCTCGCTTCAACTGAGCGAACTGAGCAACTACCGGATTCCGAGCGCCTCGTACATGCGATGGAAGAAATGAATGCGTTCAGTTCAAAGTGACAGCCACAATGGCTGTATAAATATCATTTTATTACCCTTTGCTGACATATTAAAATATTATTACGTTTTAAATACTATCTGATACATGTTAAAACAATTCATCATCATCATCACCCTTTATGTTTCCACTGTGAGGTCGAGTTTCGCGTAGATTAAGAAGGTCATAGACAAAGTATATCTATTATTTATCATCTGTCATATTTTTCCGTCTTTATTACCTACACAGATGTGAACAAAGAAGTGTCTAATATTTGTATCAAATTTAAACGTAATATGTACTCTACTAAAATCTTCAATAATAACAGCATAAATGAAGCCTTGTGATCATAAACTAGCCAGACACATTTGCTCTCTTTAGGTTTATACCATTATGTGTACAATATATTATTATATGTAGGTACATATATACTATTCAAGTTCATCATACAAATATTTTGTCTAAGTGGGAATCGAAGCAACTACCTCCTGTTTTAGTCACGTTCACAAACCATCGAACATCAGCGCGTCGTAGATCAACAACATGACATACATGTAACATATACATTAATAGTTATATAAATACAGCTGACATTTAAATTATCATTAATAAAACGCGATATTAACAAAGAGCAATAAATATTCAATACGGTATTAATATAACGACACAAATCCATTACGTGCAGCCATTATAGCGTATTACAAATGTGGGCCGAATTGTGCAATACCGCACCACTCGTATTGTTCCATGTAAAACTGTCCAAACGCAAAATTGCAGTGTTGCAACACCTTTGCATTACCCTAATTTAATTTTTCCGTCGTGCAAGCGTTTTGCACGTGTAAATAACCATTTGCTTTTCTTCACATAATCATAATATTGAGAGGATCGTAAGCATTTTCAGTGAATGCGGTCGATCGTTTTTTTAAATTGTGTTCTTACTTGTGTGTGTTATTGCCAGGTAAATAAATTCGATTCGGTGTTTTATGCAACTTATAATCATAAATATTTATAAGAAATAATTAGATTACTTGAAATTCCCAGTAGTAGCTTATAGTCTAGATCTGTCTGCGGTGTACGACAATATGCTTACTCCTATTCCATAGTGGGACTTAACCGTAACTGGTGGAACGTATAAGTGTACTACCTACAATTTTCTGCCTACCCTTCTATAATAAAACCTAAATGAACCCAATTAAACCTAGTAAAATGATAATTAAGACATCAGATTAGGACGGTTACGATGTAGTATGTGGTCAATCAACACATGCAGTAGCAGTCATGTTCTCCAGAGCACAATACCGTAAAAGTTAACAAAGAAAAACTAACTTGATTCTAACTTGAAGATCTTCTGCATCATTTATGGACTTAACCGTATATTTGTCCTCCAAAAAACAATGAACGGGAGTTCACTCCCGTGAACAATGCATCATAAACAGTAGAACAGCTAATTATGCACTTCAGTATGATTACTGATAAAAGCCATAAATTGATAAAACTGATAATTATCGTACACATATTTTTTATCCATAAATGATAGATTATTCATGCAGCTCTGACGCGGTGTAAGATTAGAAGTGGTCTGCATAGTTAAGCAAGGATCCGCCTTTAAGACAGATTAACACATGAGGTAGGCGGATTGGCCAATCATTTTTATCTCAAACAGTCAGCAATAGAGCAACGTGGTGTCATATACTCCAAGCCGGGAGGCGATTATAATCTAAAAATACTCATAGTTTCGTGCAGGGAAATAAAGCATAAAAACGGTTGCAGACAAAAGTTCAAACTAAACCGTATCAGATATAGGTAAGTGTAATATAATGTATTAGGTGTACGATTTTCCGGTGAAAATAATATATCTGACTCTATGAAGATTAGTATTTCCGGAAAATCTCGTTCTTGTCATCCTAGGCTGCGTCTCGCTTTCCCTTTAGATGAAATTGTAATAAAAACGAGCCTATTGCAAATTTAAAAAAATTCTCAGCACATTATTGAAACATTTTTTTCTTCAGTGGCTGCCTAAACCAATGGCGGAGTAATTTTACACAACAAAAATGACATCTTATGAAAATCATATTTCGATACAAGCAATTATGGTCGTAAATTCTAAATTTAAAAAAGTTTTTAATGCAATCGATAAATAAATAAAAAAACGATGTTGTCAGTTGTAACCGGTTTGTTATTTACAACGTAATATTTAAAACCTTTAAATTAAAAAAACAAAACTTTTAAAATCATTTTAGATATGGGCATAGAAAAGAAAACTTACGAGTGTTGTTTAATTTTACTACTAATAATACTATCGTCATGTTGACTGATCGGAACAGATACCCAGAACTCTATTTCTCCCATTATATTAAAATTTTAATATTCACAGTACTAATATTTTTATTGGTATAGTATAAGAGTAATAAGTTACGTAGTTATTAAAAAAGAATCACATCACGCCTGTGATCCCGAAGGAGTAGGCAGAGGAGTGTAGTACACTCCCACAATCCACCAGTTACGTTTAACTCCCATGTAATAGATGGAGAGTGAGCCTATTACCATACACCAGGCACAGTCCAGACTCACTACTAGAAATTCTAAATTAGAAAATTCCAATAGTACCCAACCCGGGATTTGAACCCAGGACCTCCCCATCGGCAGTCGCGCTTGCAACCACTCGACCAACAAGGCAAGTAGTTATATTTATTTTCATAAGTGAACAGCAGAACACATAATTTACTATCCAGGGCACAAGGTTGAGCCAGCTGAATGATTGATATGTTTATTCAAGGGTTTTTATCGTTTTTTTTTCTGTGGCATTCATGTAAGAGTAATTGTTACCTTGTTTATCTGTGGTGTAGTTGAAACGAATACACATTACATACGTTATTCTTTTTATATTATCATAAGAATTTAACTTAGTAGATAATACAATAAATATAACCTCAAACATTCAGATCTAACTTCCATTCATTGAAGATTTGAAAAATTATTTTTAATTTAATAAGTAAGTACTTGTATAACAGATAATAAATAAATTTGAAAAATAACTTAAAAAACATTAACAAGCAAGAGCACAAATGGTTTATAGACTCATCGTGTTGTGTGTTGCTAGTATTAAAATAAATATTCGTGGAAAAACATGACTGTCATTATTTAGGCACTCTGTTTAAATTTGCATTCGATTCAGTCGGAGCTCTTACCCGAAGTAAGAAGTGAAAGGCACTTGTAACATTATAAATATAATTCCTGAATCAGCGAAAATGACTGGCCGAAACAATTTTGCTTCATCAGAATCTTTGGAAATCTTGCAAAGCGGACTCCAAATCGATATACATATTATATTACATAAGCAAAATGGCGCGAAATACAAATTTATGACCGCAACTCATAAACTACAGAAACTTGAAATGTGGAAAGTGAAACCCTTTTATGATATATGCACCCGATAAAAAGGCTTAGAAATAGGGGTGTTAACAGTTTTCAGAAATCGATTTTAATTGATAGAGGTATGCTTGTTGATACAAAATCAATATAGGTATTAGTATATCGACTATCGGCAAATTGGAGCTGTTGCCTTTCATAAATCCAGACCCCATTTCTGTTTATAATAATTCACAAATTTTATCAATTTTAGACCAAATAAAACAGTTTATCTAGAAACAAACCCAATAACAATCTTACGCCAGAATACTTAGAGGTCCGTGATGTCACCGCGCTGCGATTGGTGTACGGTATCGCGCGACAACAAGCCAACAATATCGGTTTTTCATTACATAATTAAAAATATAACTTAATTTTATGCAACTAATTACGATTCTCGGAGTTTTTATATATACATAGAATTACCAGATTTTGCAAAAATTGCATTTATTATCAATCAGTGTCTACACCCCAATTCTATTCTTAAGTGGGGAATATGAAAGAAGGAAGGGAATAAAAATTGGAAACAGAAGTCCACTCCATCACAATTTTTTCCAAATTCATTCCTTAATACGAATGAGGACTTTAGCATTTATTAAACATTTTTGAATTAAGAACGTGAAGTCAGACCATACCAAAGGAATAACTATTTTTTCAATCATGTTCTGTAGCTTAACCGTTTTGAAACTAATTCCATAAATTTACATTTTAAAAACAGTTTTAAGACCAGTTAAAATGAGTGATTGGCAGCAGTTGGATGCACATAGTGATTTGGTAAGCATTTCTTTTCTTCACCTGTACTTCTGTTATCATTTATTTCATATCAGTGGCAATTATTAGGTATTGAACTCGATTTTGTTGAGTTTTAATTACCGCCATGTTCATAATAACGCACAGAATTGCTCCGCAATTCCGACCACTGGTCATGACATAAACCAATTCAAATAGTTATATTTGATTTTAAAAGCGCTTGTCTATATACCTCGTATCCCTTTTATTTCCACCCACCCTTCTCACTTCAACCCAGTGACAGAACAATGTTCGGGTGATTTTTTTTAATTTCGGCCCGTTGCCGCTTTTTACAACAATAGTGCTGATTGAGCGCTTATAGAAAAATTTTTCGAGCACCTTTTATTAAATTTTATGTACAATTTGATTAAATTACCGTAAAAATTGGAGTTAAATTTTGTCTATTAACCGAATAAAATTCTCCATGTACTATACCATTTATTATTTTTATTTTAATTCAATCAAGAATTTACTTGTACATTTTTTAAAATTGGTAACACAACCTCGAAAGACAACCTTAATATTGTACATGAAACCTTTAACTGACTTTACTCTTGCTGTAATATTACTGACAATTATTAGGAATTTGATTACTGCTCTAACACAGCTAATAAAAATTATAACCAAAAGTACGTCATTTTTTATGGTACATTTACTTAACATGTCAATACGTCCTTAAAGGCGTCCAATTATACGATAGCCTTGAACATAAAGAGACGTATGTAGCACAATGGCGCTAATGCTCGGAAAATGATTCGCAAGGCTGAGAAATATTCGCGGGCAATTCGTCCCGCGTTTTGAGGTTATGTTAACGAAATGTCCTTTTTGATCGGTAACGTAACATCACGCCTGTAATTCCCGAAAGGATAGGCAGAGGAGTGTAGTACACTCCCACGTTTCACCAACTTTACGTTTCCATGGAATAGGTGGTTAGCCTATTGCTATACGCCGGGCACACATCCCGACTCCTAGTCACTACTACACTTTCTAAATTAGAAAAATCCAATAGTATCCGACCCGGAATTTGAACCCAGGACCTCCCGATCGGCAGTCGCGCTTGCAACCACTTGACCAACGAGGCAGTAATCTAGATCCGTCATCTTCGAGTGCCGACCATCGAAGGTCGACATTCATCACGGCTGCATGAATTTTCAGTGTTACTGCTGGTAACTATAATCAGGTGGTTTCATTGCACCAGAAGGTTTTCTAACCAGAATATTGACCAAATTTAACCAAAACTTTATGTTTATGAAGATAAAGCCATACATGTCAATTTATTAATTGAATTATTAGTTATTGTAGTAATAGTTCCATTAAATTAGGAAACACATTTAAATCCAACCCTGCAATTTTTTTAGAGAAAACAGGAAAAAGATCATTAATAATATTTGTAGTTCTTTTATCGATTTAATAATTGAATTGTTTATGAACATTGACACAACCATAAAGAAATATTAATATTCAACAGTAAGACTGAAAAGGGTCACAGCCGATACATTACCATTATTAGGGGTGTATTACACACCCCCGTGCTTACCCCTTTGAGAGATACACGCGTGATATTATGTTATATTAAACGTGTGATTAGGTAATAACTCTAAAAGAGAATCATAGACGAAAGAAAAATAAAATATAAAACCCATAGACAAAAGTAAATTATACAGGTGTATGACATAGTGGCATAGATTAATAGTGCAACGTTGTCTGTCCGACCCATACAATTCACTAGCTCTAAGACATTATCAAGAAACTCTACATTCATCTGCTATATAGGTAAAAACTGAGCTCTATTAATATTATATTGTAAATAGTTGTTTATGTAACATTTTGTTAATATAAGCTGATATTCGCATAATATTTTGTCAGCTTTGATAAAGCTATTGTTTACCAGTTTTTGTTCCTTAACTGTTGCCGTCCAGACATTATTTCTTCGTAGATTTAATTACTAATTTATCATCTTGATCGGGCCTATCACATTCGTGCGACGCCAGCTGACAACACCTTGCCCACGACTCGTCACCGTTAACACAAATGTCAGACGTGGTCGGTTAATGCGGAGTACGCGGCGGCGCGCCTCACGCCGGCGGAGGCAACAAACGGGGACCTTCGGCCACCTACCTGCACACACGCGGTGGCCCTCGAATCAATTTATTTAAACTTAACCTACTGATCATGACACACATTTAGCGATTACGCACGCGTTGCGCCGCGTTCGCTCGTTTCGTACACGAATTTTTGAGGAATCACATACCCGTACATACATCCCCGACGGATCCGGTATTTTTGGAAATGGGTCATACTTTTAACGCGAATTAAAATTTTTCTGTTTCTTTTTTAAAAACATAAACAATGCAGATTGTTTATGAACTCCAAATAATAACATATGAAATTATTATGTCCAACTACATCTATTACGCCACGTGACAAAACAACGCAAAGTTGTCAATTTTGTTATTGTCGAACGGCGAGCAATAATATTTATAAAACATAGTTACACAACAAACGTATTATTCATAATAATACGGTGCAATGATACATTTAGTTAAACAACTCAATAAAAATAATAACGTTCAAATTGATTCGGCGAAGGCGGAAAGAGCGGACGCCAGATAGAGGCAAGGCCAGCCGTCAAGGTCTACGAAAAACTATAATTAAGGCTACATGAACTTTATAGCGTTGTAATAGGGTTGTCTATTGCGTGTGCGCACAAGTGGTAGTGCAAGACAATAAGTTGGTGTTTTAATGCAGCATTTTTCAGTAATAGGTAGAGATCAAGGTTATAAAACATTGACGTGTCGAGTACTACTATAAGGTCGCCGCACACGTAACGAGACACCGCTCGCAGCTTGAGCATAATGCGTATTGTACGCAGAGACTTAAAAGCAAATGATTCTATACACTGTTGGTAAAATATTAAAATACTTGCCATTTAGAGTATTTCTTTTATATGACGTAAATTCGTCCATTTTCTTTCTAAACAAAATTCCATCAATTTTTTAAATTTATTTTTTACTCGACGACGTCGTTTTCACGTGTCGTGGTCGTCTCGTGATATTTAGACAAGTTATATTTAACTTCGCTCATGTTTTATCTGAGACAAATATGGCGCCGACACGTTCTAAAATTGAATTGATTAATTTGTTTTTTACGCGGCTTCATCGACTCAAATTTTTTATTTGTGTGCCTGCTAGCTTGTGGGTTTTAGTGTAGTGAGTCTGTGTTCCCTTAATAAGGTAGCCCCCACTTAGTGTGCTATAGACAACTACGTCCACATGGCCACCTGCCTTGTTTCAGAAGCGATTGCCTACTGTGTTTCTATATCCAAATAAGCTGTAATCACAAACGGCGCTGTGCTCTAATTATATAGCCCGTAAAACGGCGATGTAAATACGGATCAAGTGCAAAAAACTGGGTCATGGATGACCCGAAACTGTTTTTTTCATTAGGCGCTCAATTAATTCGAGACGTGGCGGAGACAAATGATGCTGGCCGGGAACAATGAGTGTGGGAAAGGAACGAAATTGGAAAACATTGTATTAGACGTTCGCACTGCTTTGAAATATATTTACCGTCGTATATACCTACAGATCTGTACTTAGAAGCGTTACAAAATTTTTTGATCTT
>DWMF01001532.1:0-11335 GCA_018244815.1 Parelbella polyzona | reverse complement strand
CCACAAATACATCACACCCCGTCGTACAATAACATCCGATAGACAGCTCCGCGCGCACCTGCCACGGCGCTACTCACATGTCCCGATTGTTCCCAACTTTGCAACAACTTGTCATGTATTGTGTTCCTACCACAGTCCCAACTTATTAATGTTTAAAAATTCCAAAATAGTGCATGAAAATTTTGCATATTGTTATATATAGAATTGTTTTTTGTAAGCCTGGTTTGGTTTTGTCAATACCCTAGAATCTGCGTAATTTTACGTTCAGTACTATTTAATTAGAATTAAAATCAAATCTGTAAAATATCTAAGATTTGGATATAGACTGCAGTCTCGAAAACAGCCAGTTATACACGAAAATGATAAAAACATTGTTTTTCGTTTAAAATTATTTTTAAAAAACGTAATAAAACGATGCTAGTTCCAGTATACGTAAGACGTATGCATCTCCTACGTGCGGCGCAGAGCTTCGACGCAAATAAGATCTCAGTTAGTGTGACAGATAGACATCGTACGTCCGACCAGTCGTTTCGCAATAATTGAAAATGGAACCGTAAGCCTGCTTAGAACTACTTTCATTATTTCTCTTTGTCTCCTTTATTACTCAACCATTCATCTTTTTCGCTATTATAATAAAACAAGACGTTCACACTCAGCGCAATAAGTGTTAGACACTCGATAATAAAATGAGCGGAATTCATTATTTAATATTTTCAAAAAAAATTTAATATCCGCTATCAGAGACGAATATGTCACAATTTTATTCAACATTTAGTGCTTAAAATTATATAAGGTATTTAAAACAACGTCATTTGCGAGATAAACGTTAACCTAAATGCGTTTCGCTTGTGAAAAATTTTTACAATCCCTATTTCTTAACGACTGTAGCATCTTTGTTATGCTAGTGTCATTGGCGCAGAAGCCTTTTAAGTGCATGCTCAGATGCAGCGCGAGCCGGGTCCGTACATCGTTAAAACAGTAAAATAACTTTATCGCCGTCCAGTCGAGAGCAAAAACGCATAATTTCGCAATAAAACAGGTTTTATTATCAACAAGACACAACTCTTTACCGTTTAGTTAACTGCATATATTACGTTCGGAGATAAACGAAATTTTTGTTCTTAGGCAGCGTTATGTGGAAAATGCTTATCCATAAATATGACTGTCTCGTTGTTCAAGTGATTGCAAACGCGACTGCTATTCGAAAGGTCCAGGGTTCGATTCCCGGACTAGATATTGTTGGATTTTTCTAACTTAGATTTTTTAATAGACATTCCTAGTAGTAGCTCTAAGTCTGGATCTGTGCCTAATGTATGGTAACAGCTTCCTCACCTGATCCAAGGTGTACTAAGCTATCCTGCTTACCCTTTTGAGGATTACAGGCGTGTTGTTACGTAAATTCAAAAATAATGTTCTAGCCGAAAGACTCCTACATCTTGCCATAATGATACTTTTTTAATCTTGATGTTTTTTAATTATAGAAAATAGTTATAACAGTAATCATAATGATATAACATTGTAAAGAACAAATTACGCCATTTTTAATACTTATCAGGTAAGACTACCGACGGCCAAGCAGACAATTACGTCGCCGTTTCCCTACCGCGGCTGGTTTTAGCGAATAAACGATATACTTAGGAGCGATTTAAACAATAATCGGATCAGCAAAAGTTTGCCTTGTTCTATAATTTTGTTTATCTTCTATGCACAAGCCTAACAGGATTCAAATATACTTCCAAAACAGCTATATTATTAATGTTTTAAACAAATAACAAATAGCACGAAAAAATATATTTTAATTCTTGTGTCAATATGTAATTTTACAATAATTTATTATTTAATAAAACAATATTAAACATATAAATGTAAACATACTTCAAATTGTTGTTTATCTGTATTGTAAAAGACGATAGTAGTGAAATATCACAAGTTAAACGCATAAATATTACACGAAAAGGGCACACAGATGGGCCGGGGGCGCGCTTGATGTTGTAATATTAAACCGACATCACCGCAAATGGGTGGCTTGGAATCAGAACATTTGTCAGTAGTCAGATAAATCAAATAAAGTACAGGTAGATGTTATGACAAATCGTCACCTACACGGATGGTTACAGGATATAACTACTTTTACAACTGCGATAAATATATTTTCATAACTTTTATAACGCCATACGTGCGCTAGTGACGTATAAATTTTCATCATCAGCTGTTTCTATCGTTCCACTAATGGACACGGGTTTCCCCTCAGAATGAGGGTGGTTAAGAACATACTGTGCCACGCAGGCCAAGTCGGCAATGGCAGACGGAATTATACTTGGAACGCTTAAGTTAATTTTACTTCAATAATACTTCTATGAATCAAAAGAGACGGAAATAAAATGATATGTTTATACGAATGCTGATTTTCGTTTGAAAAACTCTCTCTATCTAATTTTATGAGATCATAGAAACGAAAATAATGTATCACCGTCGGGTAAGATAAAAATATTTTCATCCACATACTCGTATATTATGAATCAATGTTATTGGTCACGCTACAAGCGTAGAGCGTTCCTACAATGTAATACTTTTGCTATTTTATTGCCATGGGTTTGCAGTCCAATTTGCCTTTATTATAAGACGGAAAATATATCTGTGTACCCATACAGTCGATGTGTTCACATCACATATTTTCAAGGAAATTCTGCTGAAATAAATGAAGGAAGTAAGTCTACACGTCATCATCATCCACTGCATTTAATACCACATTTCTCTTCGACATACTGGGACATACTGAACCAGTCTAGCTAGTGAAATAAGTCATACCAGTTCAACCACCCGGAAGTTTGCTAAAAAAGCTTAAAGCTCTTTTAGTTGATAAAAATCTTGTCTGGTGTTATACTATAGCTAGCCGTTAATAGCGCGAAAAGGCATATGATATGCCAGAAGCCGTCATTCTCCCGTGTGCCGACCGCGATCGATGTGTTCACCGTGACGTGACTAATATTTCAGCGGCGGAATACAGAACACTTCTTATTACCGGAACATGTCAATGTAGCAAATGTCCATCATGTAGTTACATGTGTATAACGTTATGTTTTATTCTGTTTTTGTAACATAAAAATTAATTAACCTTACTATTGTTACTGGCATTATGAAGATGCGCCGTGTAGCTCTACACAGTTTCTTTATAATTATTATCGTGTATATTTATTATAGTCCTATAACAAGAGTACTAATTAATATTGATATTTATGCTATTGTTACATATTTACACTTTTTATACTTATTATAGCTACACTTTTTGTAGCTACATATTTACACTTTTTATAGCTACATATTTATACTTTTTAGATACATTTAAAACAAATCATTATATTGTAGCAAATATTTTGCTACGTAATAAATATAAAATATATAAATACCAATAAGAAAGTATCCTTATTCTGACTTTATCGCCGTAGACCACATTATTATTAAACAGTAATTTTATTAAAGTCTACTAAGTGTTTTCTCAACGAGCAACTAATGATATTACTTACTAGAAAAACCCTCACCCTGTACTTGTTTCTCAACCAATGTCCCATTTTTTTGCATGCAAAACCTAAATTTACATAGTTATTCCCGCGAAGTCATTAAGGATTGTATCTCTTAAATGTTATTCTGTTTGGGACTGAGTCATGTACATGGGCTATTGGAACGTTTCATTATTTTTTAGTGTTATAAATATACATTTAAGTATATAGTTATACGTTTTGTGAATTGAAATGATATTGAATAAAAGGGCATTTATTGTACACACCTGTAGTAAGAGAAAAGAACTTTTTAGAATTTTAGCGTCACGCCAATTCTTTTATAGCGTCGGCATAGAGCATATGAAAATAGGCGTGGGTGGCTATTGAAGTAAAACTAACCATCCATTGGTAAAATCCACATTTCAGTTCCGATGCATTGCTATCTCTAGTTCTTTAGTTGAATGCATTCTGTGATAAAATTTTGCGCTTAATTTTACAATTAGTTTAATAAAAAAAATTATATAAGCTTTTTTATTGTTTCGTTTGTTAACAGCAAAGTCCCTTTGTTATATTTAAAATTAAAATTGAATGAAAAATCAAAAGCAGGAACTAATAAATAATAAAAAACATACTCAGTAAAACGATATTGATGTTTAGAAAAAGTTGTCAAAGACTTTCAAAGTAGAAACAGAACAAACTTTTATAGTCACGCCCAGTAAGGTTTGTTTTTGAATGGAACTAAATCAACGCTGGAAACGAAGTTAGAAACTACAAGAAGTACGAAGTCTAGTAATGTCGCAACTTAGATTCACTTATGAATTAACTAACCGGCCAAATATGTACATTGCATCTAAGATAATACAAGATTAAATTTTATTACATCTCAACGCAGGGCTGCCCAACTACATAGCATATATTTTATAGTTATATGAGAATCTGGATAATAAATAGTAAAATAATAATACTACTATACCCTTTCCTACATGTATATGTAGCTAACTATTTGGTCGTGATAGTGCTCAGGACCGGCTTTCGAATATCAAGTATAATGAATCTAGCAGAAGCACGTCAGATCTAGGAAAGAGATATTCGGCAAACGGCGCTCTCTCTGCCTGTAAGGCGTAATAACGTCATAGTAATAATATATATGTCTATTGACTCGTACATATTTTTGTGAAATCGTAGACTCTACGGTTTCCTTTGTAACTTAAGTGAAGTGCTACGTCGTGGGCTTGTAGACAACCTACGCCGTAGCACACACAATACACTCCTTCACTACGCAAATAACATTGTGAAAGAGGGAACCTTATTAAAGTAACAAATTGCCTGAATACTGTCCAATATAATATATAGGTACATGTATATTTTAACAAACATAATAATGTTTTTGTACTGTTACATTAAATATATAATATATATACATAATGCATGACTGTATGCAGAGTTACGAGAGTGATGAATATGGAGGAAGTAATCACGATTGTAAGGCTAGCGATATTTCATACCCAGCACTATCTGCTTACTCTAAAAGAGAGCCGACGTGATAACACGTATAAAAATAATAAAGATGTATAAACATATTATGTATAAAGAGATACATATTAGTATATACATACATATGTTTAGCTTCCATACAAGAAACGTACTAAATATTACTTATTTGTACAGAATCAATATAAGACAAACTATTTGAAAATTTATTTATTACATTTTAAATTATAGATTAATCGAAATAACTACAGCCTCATATACAATTCTATATTCCAGATGTAATCTGAACCAGTATTATCCGATAATTTCATACTCAAACTTATGTCAGTGTTGACATCACTATGATACAATTAATATCATTACTATTCCTATTATATGGGACATATAACGTGAATGGTAAATCGTAGTAGCTCTGTCTACCCCTGCGGAGAGATACAGGCATGAAGTTACGTTATATTAACTTACTATGGTTACACAAAATCTTGTATTCCATGGAATCTATTTCAGCACCCTATAAAGAGGCTGAAACTATGCCAGTGGCGTCCGTAACGCTGAAAATTTTTCCTGTTTTCCTCGACGTTGTAACATTCTATAGCGGTACAAGCTATAGCGGTACAAGCTATCGGTACAAGCTATAGCGGTACAAGCTTTAGCGTGCAAGCTGTACACCGCATCTTGACAGCGGCGTAAACGTTATGACGTCATACTGCTAGCTTTATTCTAGTTGCCATATTATTTATAAGGCAAGACGGTATGACATATATTTTTAGAAGGAAACTATCGAAGTATGGTAATTTTTGGGAAATATTTTTTTTGTAATATGTGCCTTGTATTTGGGCCATTTCGCCGTAAAGTCATATTTTATTCGTATCAAATCGTAATAATTTAGATAATCTCACATATTTTATTATTTACATTATTTTATATTATTTGTGTGAGATTTTTTTGATATTTTAAAGAAACAACTCAGTTTCTATAAATTTTATTGTAATACACTTTGCAATTATTATTTTTATTCGTAATGACTAACTATAGATATGAAATAACGTTTGTATCAAGAGTTATAATCCTACTGCAAGTCTTAAATAAATTTTTTGCTAGTTCCAACGAAGTCGCGTCGCGTTCCATTATCAACGGCTGTTACTTCTTATATTTGAATATAATTTCTAGACTCCTCTGCCCACCCCTTCGAAGAAATAGAGGCATAATACACTTATTAATATGCGTTGTGATGACAGGGAGTATCAATCAATTGAAGCAGCAAAATGTTTTTGCCTTACACTTTAAAGAACTTTATATATATGAATTCGTACTAATCGTACAATGTTTATTATTCTTGTACACTCACTTCAGATCATTTTAGAGTAGCCAGAGAGCACCGAGTAACGACTACCTATCTTCTGTCTTTTCTATATTTAGAATTTAACAATCTACAATGTTTATTTTATTTTATATGACAGTTAACTTGATTTTAAAAGAAAAACAATATTAGGAGCGAGTGTTCTAAAGCTGTGAACTTTTTTCATACAAATAGTATTACAATTAAGAACGAAAAATAAAATATATTGTAGCAATACGTATAAATGCCATACATTATATGAAATGTTATATTAATAACTTCATAAGGTTAGATATATTTGGCACTCAATGCTAGATAGATGCAGATGCATACCCTTTAAGTGACCTATGGTAAAGTTATATTAATAACAGTAATAATATTTTAATTTTCCCGTTATGAATACGTTCAAATTCTCCAGTATCTAAAGAATAAACAGTAAATGAAAATCGTTTTAGCTGGCACAAATAAAAGAGGACAATTTGAAATTGGAGCGTTGGAAGCGTCAATTTCCGAAGACATTTGACTTCTCGCAATTAAAAAAAAATCTAATAATTACCCCTTTTTTTTAAGTACGAAATAACAAAGCAACCTATTTTTAAGCTTAAATGCTTTTTAATGATAAAAGTAATATTCATTGAAGCCGGTTAATTAAAATGTTCATTGATTATACGTTGAAAAGTAATTCAGTAACTCCATCATGAAAAAACTTGTTGACTTCGTAAATGTTGTTGGCTAGCGTGTACAAAAGTCGATACTAGCAATAAATTTCGTAGTACAAATTCTCTAGAGCCGTGTCTTATATTTATGTACACATAAATCACTATTCCGTTATAAGTTTTCTCACTACGTAGTCTGTTCTGCAGTATATTATTGAACACCATTCGAAAGCCATATATGCCACGGCGCTAGTCTTCGAGGACTCGCAAACTTTTTTTCTATTTTTCATAATTTATAGCATATTATTTTATTCTTATAATGAGACTCTACATTACATTTTTGGTTCTTTACAAGTAATCTTTTTGTATGTTTCTATAATTAAATATGGTATTTATATGGGATTATAGTAATTCCTGTTCTAATGCTAAGTCCATTTCTAAAACTAATTCCTATTCCAATTTTAACTCCTATTATAAATCCTGCTCTAAATACACTTCCTTATAAATTTATATTTAAACTTTATCTCATCTCCTTCAGTAAATTTGAAATAGAACAACAATATCGAAGCTTTTGATATTCTATTATATTAATAGCTAAATTTGAATTTCGAACAGTCCGAAATATATACACTGCCGGTGTTCGTGAAATGAATATCATCTTTTGAAGATGTCGGCGTTGGTAGGAAATTCGATATTAATTTGGCTAGTTACTTAGCACGATTAGTTGTCAGTCAACATTAAACAATTGGTTATTAGTACAGTTACCGGATATGTTATTCTTAAGTTTTCCCTCGACTAAAGTTTTCAATGTCGGATTTCTAATAATCATACTGTGTTGTATAAAAATGCGATTTATTAATATGATATTTTCTGTCATGACATAATAATAACGTGGAAACTTTAGGATTTGGATCACTAAAAGTTTATCGTTATTTTTTAATGTTGTCATATAATAAGATGGGATAAAGAGTTGGAAATTGAATTTTTTTTAAATATACGTACTTTTGATTCAGGATATTCTTATTTAACATAATTACTGCATATGTATTTGATTATATGCAGATATTTAAAAATAGATGTTAGAAAAGCGATATTACTCGAGAAGCAAATCATATTGTTTCTGTAATAATAGGTATAATCAATTATTGTGTCTCTGATGATGGCCAAGTAAATTCGAATATTTGTTATAGTGCATAAAATGATTTATAGCTTTTAAATTAATATTTTATGGAACTCTTCGTACTTGTAACTAAATTCGAGACACTAAATGTTTAGTACAAAAATACATATTAAATTTTAAAATATTTATATTTAAATTTATTATTGCTCCAATCTAATTGGCTTTAATTTACTAAAAATATACTACAAATTTTAAAATACATTTTATATGTTCACCGAGATTTACATTCATATTTAACACTTTCAGAACGTTTCGGGAGTTTTTCCGGCGGAACCAGATTTACTTCCATCGCCCCAATACGAAATGTTTACCCAACTAATCAGAGTCACATATAATACGGGTTGACGTTTCCTAGCTGTATTAAAACATATTTCATGAATATTTTTACCGCTCGGCATGAGATAACTTTTATGGAAAACTCACCTGTGAGCGTCGGGCCGTGGAGCGCGGGAATGTCACTCGAAGGGAAAGTGGCCGAGGAGAGGAGAGTCACGCCGACGATCTGATCGCGCGCATTCAATAACAAAGTTTTCAGGCTTTCCAGGCTTATATAGGAGCGCGCCCCGCCCACACCCGCCTCGGGGCGGTCCGACCCGCCACCGCTACGTACTCCACTTGACACTTCAACAAGTTTTTCACAAAACTTAACTCCACTTTGACACCAATACGCCGAAATTACCAACCCACATTTCCCTTGCTGACTATGTCATGTTCCAGCAATCTTACTCATGTTGCAGTGGGCTACGCACCCTCACTTCAGGTGATTCATTGTTTAGTAAATTAATTTACATATAATTACATATCAATAACGTTTTCAATGTACTATAATTACGTAGGGCTTGGCTTCATAGTAAGTAATAAATGTAGATAAACATGTCAGGTCTGTATGAACAGGAACACGATAATGGCATCCGGTGCTCTCAACCTACCACATAAGAAATTTGGCGTGATGTTATAGGTACCTAAATGTGTGTTAGCGATTGCGACATGTCGTGAAATATTATGAACAGTACCGAAAATAATAATATTATTAGCAATTCCATTTGACATTTCATTGTATAAACGGTAAAATATTTATTAAAACAATAACAGGTATTTTCTTACGGTATGCACGTTGAATGAAACTGGTAATTTTAATAAAAATATTACCGTGCGCTGCCTGCGCCTTCCGCCGCTCGGTTTTATTGGAAAACTAACATTTCAAAGGTACCTCGAGCGCATATGTCAAATGGATCTGTATTTTCAGCGAGAGCGAATGCATTTTGTAAGTGTTGAAGATGTAAATTGTGGCTATTGCTCTTGTATGGCGGCTTTGTACCACTGTGCACTTCTGTAAACTTTAACTCGCCTTGACAAGCTGAATAAACAAAAACTGTACAATGAACAGTGTGTAGTATTGGTAATAACAAGCCTACTTGCTGTTTAAACTGAGCCCTCGCGTAACTTTAGACAAAATGTTCATATAGTTTTATTCACTACAAATAAAAGAAGTTTAATTAGGAAATAAAATATCCAAAGTCAGTATATGATTTTCAGGTTCCTATTATACATGTATACTTCTTCGCCCGTAGTACAGTGCAACAGGTCCCATACATTAAAACACGTGAAGTATGACTTTATACATACATATATACATACATATCTGCACGCCAAGTCCCTTACGGGGTGCCTAAGGGGTAGGCAGGGGTGTACTACACCTCCACGTTTCACCAGTTACGTTTTAAGTCCCATGGAATAGGTGGTGAGCCTATTACCATACACCGGGCACTATTCCAGACTCGAGTCGACCAACGAGGCAGTCTAATATAATTATTAATATAATATAATTTAATTGATACATGTCCTCCACAAAGTTATTTGAGTTTCAGAATTTATTTATAATATGAGGTAATAATTATTACTTCTCTGGAACTCATGATATAATTATAAATATAACTCCACAGTTCCCCACCAGTTTAAATAAATAATTTTATTGGAAACTTTAGTAACGCAGTAATTGGATGAGCTGTAGTAATTTAATTACATTCGTTTTTTGAGATATATTCCTAGAAATATTAATATGTTATAAGAGCCTTGTTGCATTAATCGAACATACATATTATATGACATAAATAAAAATATTAAAGGCTAAGACAGTATATTTAAAATACAATATAATGAATATAAATTATAGATATTACGTTTAAGTTACGTGTTAATAAATTTGAATTAATATATATTTTCGAAATAAGTTTTCATAAGTCGTCATAGCGATTATATTAAAAATGAAAGCCGCGCTACCGAAAACAAAAAAATATAAGACGGTGTCAGAAACAGAAAAAAATCCTCACAACGAAATAGAACAGAGAGATTTATTTTCAATAAAAGCATTCGTGTCCCAATAGAGGTGTTGTATTACGTAATCGCAATTGTAATAGATACACTGAGGAAAAAACGCTTTCCCCGAATATTTCAAATGTCATGGAGAAGTACTCAATATTCAAATAGAATAATTTTAAATTACACCTGAAACATACAAGAAAATGTCATATTCTACAAATGACATTGAAATGTTTTGTGATAAATAAATAGTATTATTAGGTATTATGGAACATCAGATTAAAAAAAAAAATCTAATATGGCTGTCACATACAAAACTACATATTATTATAAATTACATGTTCAATTAGATACGTCAGAAGGCTGTTAGAAATTAATGACTTTATTATTAGCACGAATTACAATAATGTAGAGTATGGACTGTAATTAGCAAAGCACAGACGTCACAACGAGCCAATCAATCACAATGCCGACCACTTGATTAGCGCCAATGTTTGCACAAAAACCAATTAAAAATCAATTTCACGGCTAATATGCTTTTGTTTATTGTTATCTGTGGTAATGATTGCGAAATGCGCATAGATTGAATATGTATGATATTATGTTACAACGTAATATTTTATTATGCCAGCTCCCTAACCGGACAGCTAGAAAGCTCTAAATGCCGTATATTTATTATCTTTACAGATCTGATGCGCTTTTTCTACATTTTCAAAGACTTTATCTGAGAGAGACTGCCACGTTGGTCTAGCGGTTGCAAGCACGACTGCCGATCGGGAGGTTCTGGGTTCAAATCCCGGGTCGGGTGCTATTGGATTTGCTAATTTAGAATTTCTAGTAGTGACTCGGAGTC
>DWMF01001531.1:0-11336 GCA_018244815.1 Parelbella polyzona | reverse complement strand
AACAAGATTTATAAATTAGTTCGCCAAAGAAGTTTCACTTCTGACATGTGTACTTTGTACGCACGCATGTTTTTTATAGTAGGCTTGTAACACAATTGCTTATATTAACACGACTTGAATATAATCGTGCTTGGCTATAAAACTCTTTATAGATTATCCAATATGATTGTATTATTTGACTCAGACGTAAATAATTTGCTTCCACCGAGAAACATGTTATAACCTTAATAAATTTCTACTACAACTTTCGTCGTATAGCTTCAAGCAGAATTACTCATGAAAACAATTCTCGCTTAAGACAGCAATAATGTTATTATTAAATAAACAAATATTACAAGGCTATGTTCGATAGAGACATATACATATATATACATATATATACATATACATATATATACATATACATACATGTAATTACAGTATTATTATATAACGCGAGGTAGGGAGCACCGGGATATTAAGACTTACGAGATTTCTAGATATTTATTGATGCCTGAATAATGTCAAAATAATAATAGATAATTAATTTAATTCCAATCGCGCACGGATTGTAATCAGTTTACAAGCTTTAGGTATCTATATACATCGCAACGTGAACAAACCAAGATGTATTAATATTCCAGTTGTTCATTCGAATAATTAGCTACTGCTGATTGAAATTCAAGATACGCAGTCCTTCATCTTGTTTGAAATCATTTCCAACATTATTGTACAGCTGTTTCCTTAAATAGATTGTTAAAAACTACGAAAATCGTAACTTTACTTTTTAAATAATATGAAATCTGTCTACTGACCGGTGCTTGGTCAATGTGGTAAAATATAGCTTTAACCCTTCTAATTCTGAGACCAGACCCGTGTCCAATAGTGAAACGATAAGTGTTGTTGATGATGGTGATGGTGATATTGATGTTTATGATGATGATGATAATGATGAAGATTATTATGATGATAATGATTATGATGATGGAGATGACTGGGATGATGTTGATAAGAAATCAACGAAGTACGACATCAAGTAAATTTCGTATAGTTTGCTTTGTAAAGTAAAATTGCGATCTTCAAAAAACGCACAAATTATATTACTAGAAAACCTAAAATAAAACCTCAAAATAAATAAATCTAAAGCCTGCATAAAATAGACTGTAGTTTTGATATGCTGAAAAAGATAGATGTACTACATATTACCGGCAGTACTGCTAAAAATATTTGTAATTTATGGATAAATAAAGAATCATTATGTTTGAATGGACAGACGTAGAACGTAATTATTAATTTAGATTTAAGAGATATTATTATTTGAAAGATGATATTAATGATAGACGTGTAGCACACAATAATTAAAAGTTGATATATTGATATATTTATCTGTTTGTTTTCAAAATTACATGACCTATTCAGGCGGACTAATATTTTCATAGCGACCCCCAATGAGCGAATTAATAATTTCGATATCCTTCATAAATCATCAAAGTTCAGAGATCCATTACCGTGAACCGTAATCCTTTCCCAAGTCACAGAACGAATGGTCAGTAGAAACGTCATAGATTTAAACGAAGCACGGGTCACTTAATGCTTTGTGTGGGCATACATCATAATATAAGCGAAAGGGTTAAGCTTATTCATTAGTTGTAACCTTTGTTTTAATTACCCAAGTCGCGTTACCAGTCTTGACTTAGTTAGTTTTACGTGTAGATTCGTTTGGATTTTTATCCAAAATAAACTTACATTAGTCCAGGTTTTAGTTGGTGGGCAAACAGTAGTAAATTTAATGCCAAATATCTCAATCCTTTCAGACCTGACGTACTTTCGTATTCATCATTCATAAATAGTTACTTTGTTGAACATAATTAACTTTGTATTCTAAAAAATGTGGTCAAGCCAAATTTTAAACCGTAGTCGTATTTTTAATTTTTTAATGGATGTACTGATACGTCCAATTAAGCTTTTAAAAACTTTTCGCTTTCAACCGCTCTCAATTTTAAAAGGTAAAAGTTATGATTAATCATTATACACGGAATAAATGCTTCAACTTTGGTGTGATATTACATTATAAGGTTTGGAAATAGCACCTTAATTTGTTTAGCATTCTTAGGTGGAAATTGAAGATCATTTGTCATTTTGTTTGTTACGTAAATCTGTTGTAATAGGGTCGTGGGTTTGATTATCGCCTGCAGAGATATGTATATGTATGATGAATTTAAGTTCAGACTGACGTTCATGATAATCACGTTCATGGACAATGCAAATAATTGTAGCATTTATTATTATTAAATAATTGCTAAGATGCTTTTAAAAGCTGAAATTTGTTGCGCAGTAGCTCCTAAAATACCTAACATCCCTTTTATAATCCCATTACAATCCTTTTTACATAAGATATAATGTTTGCTTATTGCCAAAGTAAAACTCTATGATAAAATATAGGTTTAGTTAAAATGGTTTCAGTCTAAGTACCTACTTGAAAATAAGTGTATGAATTTGCTGCCTATAAAAATACAAGACCTCTCCAGCTAATGTTCGTTCTGTGTAACCGGTGATGGTTATCCAAATACATGTAGGCATGTAGTCCAGAGGCGTAGTTCCGCCGGATTAAATTATAGAATGCCGCAACAATGTTTGCATAGGACGTGCGGCGTCTATTGAAATATACGACGGCTTTAATTTTGCATCTCTTCTTTTGAGATTTGAGTGTATATTTATTGTACCTGCCATTTCTGGTTTCGATTATTTGATTTATGTACATGTGTATTGCTTGGACATGAATACAGGAAAATCGAAGAAGAACACTCTGACAAGTTAACTAATGTATCAGGTAAATTAAGGTTCTTTTTTATTATTAATGTAGGTAGCTGATTCAACTGGGCCACTGACTTGATTACTAACCTATAACCACACGTCAATAATTACTCAACGTGTTGTGCATATATTTAGGAATCCCAGCGCTTTATTTACAATGCAGACGTATTATGAAAAACTTACACTTACAAAGCTATTATTAATTAATTATTTAAGTATTATATTAGTAAATATTATAAAGCAACAAAAATGGAGCGAGACGGAGTGGAAAAATTGTCAGTTTGTTTAACAGAAATTTGAATATCAGACGAGACTAAAAATAATATGTAGTTTCTTTTCGAAGGCGCTGTCGACAGCGTCGACCTTGCTGTTATTTATTAGATTTTTGTTTGTTGATAACCGCCATTCGCCGAATTTACATTAAATATTAAAAACGTTGCCCTGGAATGAAAAATAGCCAAATATTCTTGCTTTATTAAAGAATATTCCATCAAACTGCACATCACTTCTCCGAATTCTAAAGCCAACATAATTACCTCTTTTTGTGCTATTACCAAGTAACAATAGTTTACTCCAGCTTCCAATGCCATCTCAATCGCTGATAGCAATTGTTATAACACAAAAAAATTATAATAACGTTGAACTGAATACCAATATTGATTAGAACATAAGTAGAATCATAAATACAAATAATACTGAGACTAAACTCATCATTTTCGTAAACAGCACGTGATATATTGTGTAAAGGATCCAGTGAAGCCCTTACACAATCTAACAGCACATTTATCAAGCCTCGAAAAGCTTGTGCTCGGAACAAACGTAAACACCGGAAACACATCAACCCTTAACAATAACGCACCAGGAAATATCGTTTATTTTTTATTGCGCGAAATTCGTGCACGTCATGAAAATCAACGTGGCCCCTCGAATCGTTTTTAGCTCCTTTGAGTTACGTTTCCGGTAGGTTTACTGTTGCGACGTTGAATTACGAGTACACATCTCTCACTGTTCTACACTTGCTGTAAAGAGGCTCAGCATTTATCGTTCGGCTGTAAGTAAAATAGATTTCGTAATGTGCTTTGATGAAAGGAGAACGAACGCAAGCAGATTTCCGAGGCGCATTTGTTCATATAACGACACTATTACCGATCGTAATACATTATCTTGTTCTGAAATAGGTATATTATGTGCAATTCAACATATATTCCTATGTCTACCATCGAACAAGCAAAGACATTTTAGTTGTAACTGGCTGTAATGTAAATTAAAATTTATTTTTAAAGTCGGTAAAAGTTCCGTTCTCAACACCTACCGTTACACCTTCGATGCACATAATATGAAGAACATTAACCTTTTCAAACTGAAATTTTGTTAGAATTATTTGTATATTTCGCACTCGGTGTCGTCTGCCTACCTCGTTAGGGACTCGGCATGAGGATATGTGTTACATTATAATATTGATATTTTATTTATCTAAGTAAATATTGAAGTTATTAACGTCGCTTAAATTCAGGGAATGTTACGTCTCATTACTAGAACGCTGCTTCTATTCGCATAGTCAAAGGGACTGATTTGTGGTCAACCTGTTACCTTAATATTTATAAACGCTTTGATCTCCATCGACAGTGTTCAAGTATTAGAATTTCAATACAAACACAGTACAGTCTGTAGCCTTAACACTTCTTATTCTGAGAGGAGAGCCGTTCCTAAAAATGAATGTAGAAATTGATGATGATGGTCATGACTTTTAGTATAAAATCACAACGCATTTCAGTAAGCAAGAAGACGCTGTTTAAAAAATATCTTTAAAAGTCACATACATATACAAAACGCTAAGATGCTAAGGGTTTACTTATGATTTTGCGATTTGCACCCGCTTTCGTTCGTTTAATTCCGTAATGAATATTATATTACAGATGTAAGTACATTAATGTTAGTGTTACTTTTGTTCCTTTTTTTCTAAGTACACATTAAATTCGATATCTTTATATAATTCACTTTTCATTACTGGCGGTGCTGAAAGAGATATTTTTACGGGATAGGTAGTGGTGCATAAATTCTTTTTTATGATTATTTCTTATCGTTTTTTTCTCTAGGTACAAAATAGGAAATAAATAAAAAATAAAAACAATTCCGTGAAAGCTATGACATTTCTGATTTTAAACTAACCAGTAATAAAAAAATTTAATTAAACAGTTTTAGACAGCCTTGTCTCAAAAGGTTTTCGATGGACAGCTTATTAACATTTCGGGTTACAGTAAAGAATCTTATGAGGAATTCGTTATTGTATTCGAAATATAAAATTTGACCTCTATGTTTATAAAAATCGTTAATACTTAAAAAAAAAAACTTCAACATTTTTATTATCTACACAAACAAAACCGTCTTCTCTTTCAGCGATGTAGGTCCGCTTCTGAATTTTCAGCAGGTTTCAGCATAAAATACATCTCGGAGGCAACATTTCACACAAAACCGACTTATTTCATGCTGCAACAAGTCTTGCTCAATTAACCCGTCTCTAATGAACCTTTTAAAACTAGAAGATTCCGGTGCATTTACTTACTCTTTAGTCTTTTTTGGTATAAAGAGAAGATATTCGGCACGTAAAATATGTATGACTTGCTGACAAATAGCGCTTGACAAGCCTTTGCATAGATTAGAATCCACTTTTATGTTGGCGCCAATCGGCAGAGCTTTCCGCAAAGCATTCTATTCTCGAGAATGTAAAAGGGGACTTATCCCAATTCGATTTCGTTATATTCAAATGACTTTGAATTTAAACATCTAGCTTCGTAGTTTGATTCAAGTTTTTAACTGTGGATCATATTTTCCACGGTAGAAGGCTTGTTTTATTGTGTTCTGCTATTGATAACGTTAAATTTAGCTGGTAATATTTTTTTCAGTACACACTATATTGTTGATGTATTTAAAGAGATGTCCTCAATTCTTTTATCGATTTATTGTCAAGTATTTCATACAATTAATAAGTTTCATAGCTATTTAAAATAAAAGAAACCTATTTAATTGCATGCCGGTTTTAATATGATTCAGTTTATCAATGCATAATATCTTTTATCTCATTTACACCATTATTCATAGCTTTAAGCTCACCTCTGTCGTGCGGCAAATACAATTCATTTGTTCGAAATTCAAACGTCAGTTGGTTGAGGCAACACGAAGTGTATCACGGATATTTTTTTACTGAATTTTTAACGTTTCCCCACTTTTATTTTATTCCACTATATTTAAAATTTTATTCTAAGTAAAATAAAGATACCAAATCGTGCTTTGCCAAAACCCACACGTATATCGCAAGACCGTTATATTTAATGCCTTCCCCAGTCATAGCCTCGTTGATGGTTATGGAGTTCAACTTGTATAAATATTTAACTTTTGCTGCAGGATAGGGTAGTAAGGCATAGTCATTGAGTGTCCATTTGACGGTTGTTTTGACCATTGTATTATATTAGATGTATTAGAAACTTTGTTCGCTGTTAAAAACATTAAACTGAAGCGGATAAAAGTTTTAATGCGTTAAAGAATGTTACTTCCAACTGCTTCGTGAGGCAAATTACACCGCTGAAGTTTTAACTACCTATTTTGTCTTCGACTTGCAATAAAATACACGACTAATGTATCGGAAATTGTCTTTGTTTTAATTATTTCAAGTTACTTTGTCGCAAATTAATTAATTCTGTACCTACAATGCATTAGTGCTTATTTATTTATTTAAATTGTTTACTTAATTTACATTTTAAAAAAATGGCCTTTTTTCCATTTTAATCGGTATTTGAATTTGTTTAACTAGTAATAAAGTTAATAAATGGAATTTAATAAATTACTGAGATGTTAATAATATGAAATAGAGAAATAAATAAAAGAAAAATAAAAGAAATTTCTATTTCACTAATATGTATGTAATAATAACGTTTTAATTAATTAATCGCTGCCCTTAGAGTGTAGCATTAGCCAGAGGAATGGTTGAGATCCCTCGCTTGTATCTTAATTAACAAAGAGATTTAGTTCCAAGGAGAAAGAAATTCGCAATTTGCTTTAAAAAGAACAGCACCGAACAATTGGAGTTAACCGGCTGGAAAAATTCCCTATAATTACTATGACGTGCCTTTCTACGACGACCTATTCTTTTCGTAGTCCTTGGTTTTTATAAAGTCGTTAATAGATGGCAAAGTGCAATGTACATTGATTTGATTATATGAATTATTATTTGATATGTGCAGAAAAGAGCAAAGTAACAGACATGTTGGTCCAGTTGCTAGTGAATTTGACTGCTGAGTCGGAGAGCGTGGGTTCAGTTCCCACCCAGAGCAAATATTTGTGTGATAAATACAAGTATTTGTTATATGACTGGGTGTAAAAAATATATACAAAATATACATGTATATAGTTTAATTTATTAGCCTTCTGGTTACCATAACACAAGCTCTGTTGATACCTACTTTGGGATCAGGTGGTCACGTGCAGAACTGTCCCAAGATATTATTATTTATAACTCTAAAGCTCTAGATGCTTCTTATAGGAATGCGTTAATGCCTGGTTATAATGCAAATTCTCTGAAAATCGTAAGAAAGGTGATCTTAGAATTATTATTGTTTAATTAGAATAAAACATAACGCAACAATATGCGTCGCAGGTTCGTATATTATAAATACGATAAAACGAAAATATTGATTATTTCAGTTTAACTATGTAGGAAGCTAGCACGGATACCGTTTCAGAAAACATTATACATACTTATACGAGTATAATTTTATACATACGATAAGTAAACCTGTGTCAGAAAGACACCGCTCTTCGAGATAAACAATCGTTAGAAAATGGTACACATTTTCATGAGTGTACGTGATGATATTTTTAGTGTATGCAAGTTAACTCGTATCTGTTTGTGTGTTTACGTAAGAACTTGTATTTTAAACAAAATTGTATACATTTACGTGGAAAGATTCAAATAAATAGATACACTAAATATTGTGAGTCAAAACACCTTCATTCTCGTTATAATTGGAAGGAAGCGTTTGAATTTGATAATATGTAGTGTATATACATATGTTATTGATTCAACTGAATATCTCGACTGAGATGCATTTTTCGTTTATGCTATATGACTATACTTAATTAGATCATGTCATTGTAACAATTGTCAATATACGAGTATATACATATATATTGTTCTGCCGGATTATAGCTTCTATCTTTAGCAAATTAACATGTAAAAATTCTATTTGAATTGCATATCATTATTTTATGTAGGGTATTTTTAATATCTTCCAACTTTTAGAAATTCATTTTCTCATATTCCACCCCTAACGCAAACACATTGTCCGATAGTAGGTCGTACCAGAGCAAGATATATTTGGTTAATAAATTAATGGTTTACTTGTAACATACTGAGAGATTTAAAAATGAGATTACTAAGCTTCTTACTTATATGTCCAATTTGTGGGTGCCACATAAAACTTTGTCCCCGATTACACTGAGATATTTCAAAACTACGCTATTTATTTTCGACTAGCTGCGCCCGCGACTTGCTTCGCGATGGTTTATTGCATTTTTTGGTTTTCAATAAGTTTATTCGGAACGTTAAAACTTAAAAAAAGCCTGAGTTACTAATCATAACATCAGTTATCTGTAAATGAAAGTTCGGTTCAGTTTCGGAGATTACCCAGAATGAACAGACAGACAGACAAAGATTTAAAAAACGGCTTTTATTAAAAAAATACTATTTTGATACTACAAAAAGACATTTCAATTTAATGTATATGTATAAGTAATCATTTCATGATATTATTTGTTACTAATAGAGTTAATGCAGCTTATAAACATCTGTATTAAATAGAATATACGATTAAAGTCCAACAGATGGATCATGACCTAAGCGGACCACAGATTAGTAAAGCGGGGTCAAAGGTTGTGTCGTGTTTATTAATATATTCTACGGAAAATCTCTTAAGATTACGCCAGATTCCTTACCGGATAGGTAGATAAGTCCGAGCACCTTTATCCTCTGACCTGAATTGTGAAATGTAAAATAAAATGTAGTCACTGGTATTGTTCCCTGTTTAATTTCTTCCATTAAAAACACCATTCACGAATATTTGTCAAACTTTTCTGTTGCGCAGCGCTATTGCAGGCGATTAAAAACAATATTTTCCAGCTTTAAGCTTTTGGCACAATAAATCATCCAAGTTAAGATATTTTCCCTGCAGTTGGATTACATATGGCTGACTATTTTCAAAATTTAGTGATGCTGTTTTGTCACTTGTTATATTCTAAATTTATGGGTGCATGAACGAATTATTCAAAAGGACTGTTGGCGATGTAAATAATTTTTACATTTGATCTTAAATGTTCTAGATTACTCTTTTTCTTCTGGTGATATCCTTTGCTGTAACGGTGAAAACAAAACATCGCAAGGAATATATCTTGGAATTTGAAAATATAATGTACGTATGTACATAAAAAGCTCTTGCGGCAAATTATTTTAAAGATCAGTTGTAAGAATTTAAATATTTTTTAAATTCAATACAAAAAAAAAATTAACTGAATTTCGAAGTTTCTAGAGAATTATTTATGTTGAGCGTGTAATGTCTCCAATAGTAGATTATGGGTTTAACCCTTCTCATTCTGAGTGGAACTTCGTGTCCAACAGTAGAATGATAAAAATTGATGATGACAGTGATGACGCAGCCGTTGGTTTTTAAACTATTGGTTTTTAAGAAACAAAAACCCCTCAGTCATTGTTTTCCTAGTATTAAAGCTGTAAGATAAAGGTATGCGGTATACGAGTAGGAAGGAACAGAGGAAATTTCTTTTTGAGGTAAAACGAAGCGTTTATCTTTGCATTTACCGAGACTTTGCCTTTCTGTTATGTTCTTTGTCTTTTTATCTTAAGTTGGTCGTTAAAGAAATTTAATATTTGCAACAATAAGAGTTTCCTAAATTTTTTGTTGGAATTTTTACGTATACAAGATTGTGAGTCCGCAATTTGTACTTGATGTCGGTTCAGTAAAAATATTATTGGTTATGAAATGGACCACTTAGGAAATTTTTCTTTGTAAGATCTAAGAAGTTGTTGTTTTGTTCCAGTGGGCAGACGGGCTCGCGCTAATCTGGTTTTAATGAAATCTCTCATTAAAGAGGTTTTTTTAAACAGATTTTTTATACTTTAAATACGCATCTAGCACATCGATTATTCTGTACTAAGCGGTTACTTTGGTTGTCTATGACTGTGTTATGAGATATTGGATTCTCGGTTCGATTCCCGGCCTGTGATAAAAATGGATGATGTTATTTATTGTAAAAAGTTAGTATGTTTGCATGTGTGCTTACGTTTCTCTGTGTGTGTGTATGCGTACAAGTTTAGTTTTAATATGTATTTCCTTTATATCATACTAAATAAAAGAGGTTATGAAACTCGGAGTACCTAAATAAAAAAAATATTAATAGGTATCCAAATTATGAACTTAAACTATCTTAAGCAATATTACATATTCCTTCAATATTTTTGAGGGTGTAATGCCTAGTAATAAATTAGATACGAGTATGTAGGAATAACAGCAAATATTAAATATTTGATTAATTTAAAAACCTTTATTAAGATCGATAACCCTATCTGAGTTTGAAAACCTTAGGAGTCGAGGCTAAATTATTCCAGACATGCCTCTTTCAACACGATATTTGAAACAAGAAATCTTGTTTATATTTGTCTTAACAAAACCAACATCCATATCCAACATTGTTTCTGAGTATATGAAAATCTTATATTACAGTAGCTCCCGAGGCATCAATCATTCAGTATGGGAATTTTGATAAATATATCCTAATATTTTTTTGTAATATTCTGTTACGCAACATAAGTCGACGGAGAACCATAATTATTCTTTTACATACCATAAGGATGAAGGATCTGTGAGAATAGATATAGATACATATTTGGCAGTTGCCACCTTCTACCTAAATCGCAAGAATCTTAGTGTGACGATGATATAATCATCGGTAGGTACCTACACTGTAGAAATCGATGTATCTATTCCTATATTGAGATCAAACTCTTTAACAAACTTGTTCGATAACCGTACTGGGTTTCATATAGAGAGTTTCTTTCTGTCATAACGTTTTCCAAATGCAGATTTAAAAGATTCTTCAACAACCCTGTGGGAATTAATAAAACATCTCCTGTAGCACATATTGATAATTTACATTTTTTCCAAATTAATAACAAATACAAAGTTTATATTAATCGCTGATTAGTTTAAAGTTTTCAGTGTATCTACAAAAATAAAAAAATAAATAAAAAATATGTATACAAAAAACTGTGCTCAATCTATGTATTTGAGCACCAATCGTAACTTATGCAATTCCCTGCCGTGATTCAACGTGAGATTCTTTTATTATTTATACATTAGTTTTCGTTTTGATTTCACGGACGGATTTTCCTACATACACACTGTCTACATATGTACGCATAATAATGTTATTATGCGTATATAATTATATATAGATGCGAATATACACAGATAAACTAC
>DWMF01001530.1:0-11338 GCA_018244815.1 Parelbella polyzona | reverse complement strand
TACTCGCCGTTAACGTTTATGCCCAGCCCTTTCCAGTGTAGCGTCTTGAACATATCCTCCAGGGCATTCGTGAACAAGTAAGCAAGTTCACTGTAAGCAAGTTCACTGTAGTAAAATATAAAATTTATATATGTATGCATGACAAAACTCAAGCAGTTTTCAGGCAGAGTTATTAGTTTCATTTCAACGCAGTGCAATATTTCTCGGTAACTAATACTAACGTAGAGATTTAAATCGAAAATGCTCCATAAATATATCATAATATGCTTATTTCATATCACATTATCAAAACTGGATTAGGAAATCGAATTTGTAACAATCGTTCGTTTTACTACATGATGAAGATGCTACAACTGAATAACACGACAACCAACTGAAATATATAATAAGCATCATCAGCCTGTCTCACTTCATCACTGGCAATACGCTTTCCCTAGTGAATGCCATTCCGCCTTGTCCTCGACTTGTCGCATGCAGTTATTGTCTGGAGACTGGGATCGTCCTTCCACATAGCTGGGATAACTTCACTGCACATAGTGAAACGCTATTTTAAATCGCTTCATATTAGTGATGGCTTTATGCGCGCAGAGCGAAGTGTGAAGCGGTGCACTGTCACAGCGGCGCGGCGTGTCGCGCTCCCGGCGCGCCCCGCAGCCCTGTCGCGGCCAGCAGCGTCGCGCGCGCCTGTATTTGTGCCCTTAAGGCCGATCAGGTGGAAACGCAATTGTCGTGCCTGTCCGACAATGCCGTGGAATGTCATTCTATCCACTTTATAAACTGCTATTTTTATGATTGTATGATCGTGACGGGTCTCTTACGGGGCAGGCAGAGTTCCGAGTGGCAAATATCTACGCTTACCTACCTGACGCGTTTCTATTACATACATACATCACTCCCTTCATCCATTCACGCTGGTTTGAGTAGACTTCGGAGCTTAAAGTATATAAATTAATAATAAATTAGTTTGTAATTCTTATTTAGTTGTTTTCTTATTCTTGTACGATTTCGGTAAGAATAATTTCATAAAAACCGTTGGATGTCTTTGAGAAAGTTTAAGCTGATTATAGGGAGTTACGCGTTTAGATCAAATATCATTTCTAATAACCTCTTGATAAGGAAAATATCGTTGTAAAAGTAATATGGATAGGATAATTATTAAATTTCCTAACTAGTAATCAGGAAGAAGCGAACTTCTCAGACGAGGTTGAAAGGTTTGGAATTTGTTTTTGATATCTATATGAAGTGCGGCAGGCACATTTAGGAGTATTTTCTGTTACGCGTTACCAAATTACCAAACGGAAGTTATATCTCACGATTATTTTTTTAAAGTAACAAGAGGATGCCAGACAGCTTCCGCAGGTTATTGCTGTGTTCATATTAATTAAATATTGTATAAACGTGTATGAAGATGTACAATTATTACAATTAATGCGTCGGTGACCTAGTGGCGCTGTGGGCGGCCGAGGAAACGGTAATGAGGTTATCACCGGAGATGTCGGAACCCCGCGAGGCCAGACGCTCATTCCGAATGACGCCTGCTTTTGTTTTGTGAACAATTTCGGTTGTGAATATATGTACATTATGCGATTTATACCTATATAAAAAATATTCATCGCATTTCATCTCTGTCTTCTTCGAAGAAGAAAATTAGGTTAGTTCGACATGCCGTATAGGTTCATGTACTCTTTGAGTTGACGTTATTACTAATGAAACAATTGATAAGCTTAATATTGATACATAACTATCCGGTACATCAAGTTAAATGACACTTTGTTGCTGCTAATACGCATTTGGATAGCGTGGGAATTATGGCCTAAAGACTTCTCATTGCGAGAGGAGACTCGTGTCCGACAGTGGAATAATAAAAGGGTTGATAATTATGTTGAACACATAGTTCTGAACGTATATCGCTGAGTTTTTCGTTCACAACCTACAGGGTATTTAATAATTTAGATTTAAAGACAAGCACAAGCGCATTAGATATTAAACAAACATTTGTGCTCGGCATTAACTTGACGAAAAGTCACTGATTTGCAAAAAATATGTGAGTACCGTTTAGATTTATTGTCGGCGCACTTCAAAAGATCCGTATTTACGGTGCGCAACCAGTGAAGTCATTTATTCTATTTTTTGTTTTCATAGATTCTATATATATGGAAAATTTACGTTTATTCTAAATTTGAACGTGCCCTTTCTCTTCACAATAATGGCGAAGCTCTTAAAGCTTGAATAATGTGGCGCGCTCATAACGTAATCGTAAACGGAACAAAAGACTTAAACGAGCGACTGCGCCGCCCGCCGCTACCCGCCGACGATGTCACCGTTACGCGTTTAATGTCTACCTACATATTTATGCCATTTCGTGACATAAATACAACAAAATACTAATTTACCGATAAATTGAAATATTCAATATAAGTATTGTAAAAGTCACAAGGTGTGATCCTTTTTGTGTGTGGTTTTTCAAACTTTTAGTTCTGACACATAAAGCTGTCACACCAACTGATAAATCTTACATGTTTCAATGGATTAATTAATTTTAGTAGTCGCCAATAATAGGCGATGTAATGCGCGTCACGCGACGAGCAACGGTTGTTATCGCGGATGCCGTAAAGTCCGTAAACAAATGACTGTCGAGTTACAAATTGAAAATTACGCCATGTCCCCGCCAGTACACGAATAACGGATTGATTGTTTCGGATCTCGATCACGACGACCAATGGCGATTATAACTGAGCTAGCTCCGCTCTCGAAGCGTTCAGCGACGATTAATTGCGCTCCCAATTACGAGTTGGTTATTGGTTTGACGTCACCGGTACTTACGGTAGAAGCGAGCTTTGTAGGACAATGGGTCTTACGCTTGTTGCATCGCGTTGCAGACTGCTGCTCACGTACGCGCCCCCACGTCTATTACTTACATAATGCACCGAAATTGTTTCTGTCTGCTCCATTAGATGAACATTAAATTCTAACAGTCTTGACGAGAAGCATAATTTAGATTTAGAAATTAACGACTAACATTTAGGATTCAATTTCCTGTCAAATTTACCATAAACTTTCACATGCCTTATAGGTTCTTTGTATATAGGTATATGGACTCTTTGAGTTGATGTCATTATTACCTTTTTTTATATCGCACTAATCGCACACTGAAGGACTAATTTCCACCCTAACCAACTGAACAACTGGCAGTTCTCAAAGGTAAGTTTCTAATGCTTCCTACTGCGGCAGCGCCTTGACCCCTATTATTTGTCTTACTGCTGGATGTTGTCGGGACGATGAGGGGAAGGAAAGCTTCGAAAATATTAGATAAGTTCAATGACATAAGGCCAGTGAAGTAGTAATACTATCCATTAACTATTATTTCGATTGAAAAATAAATTGGCGACCAATAATAGTTTATTACGGACGTACATTGTTGTGTGTGAGTCATTTATTATTTGGAGATCTTTAACTTAACAATTCAGCTATTTGAATGCACAAGGAAAATAATGTGGATTAATCAATGCTCGTGAATTTACGAGTACTATATACAGAATGAAGAGTGAGACTCTATAGCGAAATTGGGAACTTTTTACTGTATCACGATGTTAAGTTCAAATATTTAATTCGGTCTCACGTACAATGCTGTGTAGTCCGGTCGACTGTGGTAACCGCAGTAAATTTGGTTTCGTTCATAGACGGATTGAGTTCTGGTGTTAATAATAAGTTTCTTGCGGAATGTATCTCATGATAGATTTATATAGGTTATTAAGTATTTATATAGGTTATTTAATTTTATAAAATCATATAAATCGGGTCACTCACCAAAAACAAAAATTCCCTTTTATTACAAAATAAAGCTTTATCTGATTAGCATAACTTTATTCTTTATAACGTACGCCTGCTAAATTACTTAATTTTAGTGGCAGCGCTGTTCCTGTAGTCCTGAAATCAGGTGATACCGACCAACAGTATGACTAACGACTTAAGCCCAACTCGACGCTGACATCCTAACTCTTACAGTTATGTTCGAGGTTCGTTGCGGATGTCTTTGCGTCTGTGTTTCCGGACACATACAACCTAGGACACTTCAAAACAGGGGAGAATTAATAGAATCTTCCTAGGCATGCGTGCTCCATCTTAGGACGCATCCGACCTTTACATCAGGCGGGATATGGTAAAAAAAAGTTTTGATAGATCGTGTCTATTTGAAACATTGTGTACTATTCGGTAGATGTTATGAATGTTTCATCTCTCGAAGATCGTATTATCATTACCAGCTACAAAGGAACGAAGACATGGAAAAATGGTCAATCGACTATGCAATCAAATTTCACGCAGATTCTTGACTCGAGAAAAAACCTTTATTAGATGGATACCCTGTATCTAGTTTTTACTGTAGAACAAGCCGTTCGAAATTGAATTACAACGCTTAAAGCAGCTACCGCGTAGGCTTCAACAATTGCAAATATATCAGCTACATTATTTAGTGATTGGTGCTGATATTGGCTCTGGGAGTAATCCCACGCCCTGTCATTACCCCGCCGTGTCTCTTGAGCCGTGATTGCGTCCAGGAGCTCTGGTATTATGGTCAAACAATGCGGAGGATAATTTTATTACATCACGAGCAGGCACGATTAGCTTGGTTTAGTTTGCATTTGTTTGCTATTATTGTTTTCAGTAATATTATCATAAGTATATATCACGACTTGCAATCATTTGATGTACTCGTTCATATATGATTCATTGTTGTATTTATATTAGGTATATGCTGAATTTCTATAGCGAATTAGTATGAAATTATTTAAGAAATCCATGTATAGGCCGGTGTCTCATTCCTTAACCACGATATATTCGGAGCTTACTTCGATTCCTGTAAGTCGCAACAAGCTTGCTCGTGTTACAAATTACTTTACTATTTTTTTTCCAGATTAATCGTGATATGCTGCCTAGTAGTAGTAAGGGTAAGTAAAAGTACATTTATAGTCATTATTTAGTTGTGCATTAATTGCCGTCCTAATTTCAAAATGAGAACATAATACCTATTTAACTAATTCCATGACTCCATGTGATCTAGTCGTGATATTACCATTGGTCACTAACCTACAGGTTGAGTGAGTTGAGTGTTGAAAGGCATGTTCAAAAGGTTCTTTCTTGTCCGTCTGCTTCGAGTAATACATACATTTTTTATTGATAGAAAGTTCAGTCAGCGGCATCGCAGACACATGTTGTTTCTGGAGATTCTTCATCAGAAGTGTCTCTAGTGCCGGTGTCGTCAGCGGAGCTCCACGAAGGCTCTGGCGAGGATCCACCTAGCCCTGCGGCTGTTGGTGCTAAGGTAAAGTAGACGTTAAAGTGTAAGGTTAAAGCAGTTGACACGTTTTGAGTGAACTGCAAGACGATGAAGCACTTACGAGTACATGCACCTACAGGTAACTCTCCGTGTCTATAAAATACAGACATTTGACAATTCGACGCATTCGTCAATAGCCATGTGCGGGATAAATTGATTTTTTTTCCATTATTCTGCGAATATTATTTTTTATAATATTTATATTTGTTTTAATATACCCTTTTACATAAGCTACATGTTAGTATACAGCTGTGATACTACGCGCTCATAAAGGGTACATAATGCATTCAAATGGTAGGAATATTTACTGCCAGCTGGAGGACGAAGATGATACGTTTTATCCTCTTTCTTATTAAAATGTATTGAAGTAGGACCCAGTATGTTCGTATACATATTTGGAGATATTTGGCACTCGGTGCTCTCTCCCTAACTCGTAAGCAATAAATAAATAGTTAGTTGTAGATTTTAATAGAAATGTAAATGAATTGATAAATTGTTTTAGTTATTGTGAAGTTAATCAGTTTTCGTAATTTGTTTACAGAATGAAAGTCGGGAAGCGCTCAAAACGGATGGCAGTGAACAGGATCCGGTAAGCTATTTACTGAAGATTATTTTTATATTACAGGTTGAATGTTAAGCGACTATCTAGTCCTAATATCTACTCTTCATCATAAAAATACTAATAGAATCTGAACCGTCGAAAACACGCTTTGCACGTAATGTATTTTGACACGATTCTGTATTATATTAGCATATATGTTTTATTGAGCATACAATTTGGAAATATGTTACAAATGAGAAAATAAAGTAGTACTTTGTAAGGTAGCGGTTGCATAAGTCGATAGATAATTTAGCGTATGTAAACAGCGCATGCACGACGTGGCCATAATGTTTCACTTTCGATGCGCATACTTAATTCGGCCTTGTGTGGAGAGGTCTGCATCGTACACCAGGTGTGTAACGTGCAGAACAATAAGCTGTAGTGCCCATCTCTGGACGGATAAATGGAACAGCATTTGGTTTGAACTGTAGTTTATATCGAGTCTTAGACAAGCTAGAGTCAAGTCTTGGGTAAAATCAGGAACCACTGAGTTCCTATTCTGAGGGCTAGTTTGGAATACCTCCTGTTTTCGCGTATATCACACCGTTCTGTCTGTGAAGCACTGCTACTATGGTAATAGTTTGCGCCCCAGACACCTTTACGAGTCTAGCTATCAGCTGTACAGATAATAAGATCTTATTCTAATACTTGAGACACAGATTGTTTTTATAAGAGAACACCAAATATTGTATTTTTCTAATAAATAAAGTGGAATACTGTGTGCACTGAGAAAGGATTAGTACGAATTGTTTAGCACTGATTGATTTAAATAATAAAATTTATAGCTGAATCATTACATTATGCCTTGTGACGGCGCTCAACGATTATGTGCGAATCGTCTAATTTTACCCTTGAATAGGGAAAGCAAAATGAGAACTTATTATGATAAAATAAATTGTCAGCGAGTAAGCGCTCCCATTACGATGACCTTACTCTCACTTTTCAACTGAAAAATGTGGGAACGTAAGTTGTGGTTTGCATTAAAATGCTATCGGCGATTTGAGGACGCGGTGAGTGGCGCGAAACGCGTAACTATATTTTCTAATCTGCTAACCGCCGCGAGTACACAATTATAGGGAATTAGGTGAAAGGTTTTGAGTATTAAGTGCCAATTTCCTACCATTTGTTCAACGGCCACATAGTGACGATAAAAAGGCGAGACGCCAGTACACTCGATTTTTAACTAAATATAATTATTTACAGCTCGCGCAAAAGCTTTAGAAATTTAGAAAAACAGATTGTTACGATAAGTAGATAAGTTTTAAGGTCACTTTTTTCCCTACTTAAAAGTGATGGACAGTTTTACCGACGCGGACACATGGATAAAGGGAAATGTAATGACCCGGATATCGTTTTTTAATCCCTTTCAATTTAAGTTGAATGGTGTAGCTAACGTACAGGTTGGCGATTGGAAGACGTTTTAGTTTCAGACTCGCAGCGGCTGTCATTACAAATAACCGCCGTTACTTGTAAAAGTAGGTACATCATTTGTTTTGTTTATTTTTCATGCATGGCTGTTCTCGTGATAACTGCGTCGGGCGCCACGCACAGATTGCCCAACTCGGTCTGCTATCGTATACAGCAGCACTACTCAATGAGAGGCCACTGGCCGTCCAGTTTGTGCAATATTGGATGTACAATAACACCAGTACACTACGTGAAGGGCCTTTGTAATCTCTTTCGACGAACGCCGACGATACTCAAACCTCCATCACACTACATTTGTGAACATTGTTCGTATCCCTCGCAATAATTACATGCGCTCACTTGCTGCCCACAATTAAATGATATTAAGTAGCCTGTCTTTCTGCACAATGCGTGAGGATGGCACACTTAGTGCGCTTAATCGCGTTGTCGGCCTATTGAAGGTGTTAAGATGTTCTTGATTATAGGATTAGTATGATTGTATGAAGTAGTACACATGTGGGAAATATACTCGTTTACACACAGACGCCACAGAGGTGCAAGTGTGAAGATATCCATCTGAGCGGCGAGCGTCGCCGGCTGCGATGGCGTAGCTGTTGTTCGCCTCACATTGCACGTTAACCATGAACGATGGTCGCATTACCCGTCTGCTCTACATTTAATACCACTTCCCTTCCCATAAAATTGTAATTACAGCAAAATGGATAACAGATTTTTAACAGAATGAGTTTGCGGTAAGAAACGGCCACTGAGATAAAAAGAAAATCACAGAACTTATTCAATTTGAGGCACATCTTTACGTTTGAATGCAGCTTATTGAAGTCAATTTGGTTGTAACTCGCCTGCTCTTCTATTATAAACACCTGAAATGTAAGTTGTGCATGATATTAATAGCATGGTAATAATAAGTACCGATTGAAGGACGCTCAGCGAGCTATGGAAAGGGCTATGCTCGGCGTCTTTCTGAAGGGTCGCATCAGAAATATAGGCGATCTTGAGAACCAAAGTGATCGGACATAGCCCAAAGGATTAGTAAGCTGAAGTGACAGTGGGCTGGTCATATCTAACGCAGAACCGATAGCACACGTGTTCGGGAGTGGAGACCGCGACTTGGCAAACGTAGCGTAGGATGCCCTCCAGCTAGGTGGAGTGACGATATACGCAAAGTGGCTGGCAGTGGTTGGATTCTTGGTCTGAAGATCGAGCTCAGTGAGTTGCCATTGGAGAGGCCTATGTCCAGCAGTGGACGGGAGTGGGCTGATACTTTTTACTTTTTATACTTACGTAATGGCTTCTGCTTTGTCCGAATAGTTCGTGTAGAAGCATAGCCAACTCTAACTCTATTAAATTTAGACTCTAATAAGAATTTATAATGGATTGACATTTCTATATATTCTAAATATGTATCTAATTGTATTTCGTGATATCAAGCGAATGCGAAGTCGTATATCTTCTAATCAATCCGTCCATTCGGCGTAGAGCGGCGTCGTCTCGTTTTATTTAATACACATCCGCGGTCGTGTCGAGTTTTATTTGAATATAGAAATCAATTTGGAGAAGTGGTATGGCGACAGAACTCGAGTAAGGTATCGCCGCGCTAATCCACTGACCCGATTGTCTAACGCGTGCAGATCGGCGGCGTGCGAACTAAAACGACACATTTATTTCTTTTGGTATAAATCTTTCAAGGGGTCGTGACTGTGAAATAGTGCATTACCGACGATAATTTGTTAGTCTCTATTGATTTTTTCTTCATCGATAATAACAGACGGTTGTGAGCTATGATAAACCACTAAAATAAATATATACCGCGTTACCCATTTGGTTCACGGTTACGCTTTCGAATGATTTGGTTTGCTTACGCGTCTCAACTAATGCAGTACATATATAGCTATAGTTTTTTATTGTCTTTAATTTGGGCGATTAATGCAATAACACGTACTAACTTATAATCAGGATACATCAAATAAAAACGTGTCTAACCGCGCGATGTCCTCGCGCGCTTTGTGAGCAGTGGCGGCGCGGGAAGTACCCGCGAGGCTGGCCACGCCGAGCTCTATCCCAGGGCTATCGCAGTTCCGCAAGCGTGGCCGTGTTTATTTACAATGTAATGCGTGTACACTATGAAATAAATACAAAAATATTCATATATGTATGGATATCTGAACAAATTCAAAATTAAATTTTTGGTCACATGAGTTCTATATACCTATTTGTTTTACAAGTGATTTCACCTTCACTGATGACTGTAATCTATACTGCGGTCGACTTTAGAAGCATCATCAAATCATTGCAGCCAGTTCTGCAAGGAATTGGAATTGCGATGTGCATACGTTGTGATCATCCAGCAGGTATGTATTTCAGAACGTGAGGCATTCCGGCTTGGGCCATAAAAATAGCAACGTTTCTGTAATTGATTTCGCGTAGAGTTGTTGTGGCTTAGTGAACATTAAAGGTAGATAATAATGTATTTTGGTGTTGGTGCAGGTGGTGTTCCTCTCGGAGAAAAATAGCTACATTCCGGTGAGCATCAAACCTCGCTCGCCCGTCTCGGAGACGGGGTGGCGCGAGCCGCCCGCCTGGGAGCGGGAGTACAGGAGACATCGTACGAACGGCAGCCGAGTGCAATGTATGTTCTGTTAGCTACTTATATACTACAAGTACTGTAAGCGCCTTTGGAGCACTTGTATGTAATGCCTTAAATAGTCCCTATGGGAAGGATTATGTTCAGCACTGCTTCGGGACAGGCAGGTGATGGCGATGATGTCATGTAAAGCGTCGGGCTGACGCTCTGAACATTATATGATGTCTGAAATCTGAATAGCCTATGTAATACAGTATGTAATATTTAAACAGTATACACAGACAATTCTCGTCGTTAAGTTACCATACATTTGTGAGTGTGTTTGAAGGTAAGTTCTGACTATATATCTAACAGAGCGTTACACACTCTACTCTAGTTATGTAAACAATTGATATGACTTTATTAGTCATGTACAGATAGGTATTATTAGGTACTTACCTTAGCTTTCCGCAAAGCTTCTACATTGAAACAGCAAAATAACAGTATAGCTAAAATAATGTTTGCCATAGAGTTTCTCAATATTATTTGGAACATCGACAGATATCGAGGCCGAATGTCAAGACGACTTCATGAAGATACGAGTCGGCTTCAACGGCTCCTTCGCGGGCTTAGTGTACTCAGCAGGTACATTTTCATATTAACTCTTACATATTATGTACATACAAGTGAGACTTATCCATGAATATTTCGTTTCATACTCTCAAAGGGAAGATTTAGTAAAAAGGGGTTTTTAGGAACTCTTTAATATAATGCTTCAGTTACAGGCCCTTTAAAAGATTTGGCATGTTTATATTAGCATTGCTATTCAACAACTAAAAACCTGTTTGGTATTAATAGTTGCAGACTTCGATTTTTATAATTAGAACAATAAGATAGCAGAACAATTATTTAATACTAGTGGCCCAGTAGCGATCGAAATTCGATCCTAAATCATAAAAAAATCAATTTGAGCGTTGCCTTGGTTCTAATGTGAAAGACTACACTTATATAAATATTTCCTCTGCGCTACTTATTGATAATAATTATTATTGACGTCTTGTTGATGTCTCATGTCTGACATTGACAATGGGAACGTAAATAATAAATGGTTTATTTAATTTAATTTAATTAATTTGTAATATAGTATATTACACATATATTAAATATTAAAGACAAATAATATTAATCTGTTATCAATTTGAACACAGACTAACCATAAACGAAAGAGTAGGTATATGTATATGCTTGACATTTTGTGACACTACAGTCAAATAATATAAAATAGTTGTCAAACTTTAAAGGCAAGAGAGGATAAGTTCGAAATATTTAAATCTATAATAATTTTAAGTTGGGAAAATCAAAATGTATGAAACTTTGCATGTTTAATAAGACAATCATCCTCCTTATTTATACT
>DWMF01001529.1:0-11341 GCA_018244815.1 Parelbella polyzona | reverse complement strand
TTCGCACAACAGGGGTTCGCAAAACACCCTTCACCGGTTAAAGCTACGTCCCACTATAGATTCGGAAATGAGCCTCTTGCAATGTACAGAGTACCAATCCAGAGATCGAGTATTGGGATTTTGAAGTTCGAACCGGAGTTCGAACCCAGGATCACTAATTAACACTCGCTTTTTCTGTCGAACAAGAAAGCACAATTGAAGCTTATTCAAAGTTACGAAACGAGCGAGGTGCTTACAGCAGCAAAACTGCCGTTGTACTGCTTTAGAGCTTAATGTGCTCTATAAAAGCTTCTCACAACATCCGCGTCCGAGTGCAGCACTCATTTAGATCTCATTTTGGTACATAGTAAAAACAAATGCAGGTAGTTGTCCAATCACTCTCAGGCAGTATTATCATTTCGTCTGTATTTTTGGCCGTGCCTAGCTTACCTAGTGGAACTTTGATGCTGATGTTTTTAGAATATGTATAAGTTTCAATAGATACACATGGACTTCGATAAAAAGGGTGGTTGGTTGAAGAGGATGAAACAGGGGGAATTAAAAATTGAAGAAAAATTGTAGATGAGCATAAAAGTTGCATTAATAAGAACATCACAATAATGGACAGTAATATCGATGAAATGTTACTCCATAGACTCGGAATACATTTGAGTACGTTTATCAGATCTTCTTAAAATATAAAGAGCGTGACAAGTATTTCATAAGGAACTACGGTTTCTGAACCGCTTGATGGTTATGTCAATTTAATATTACACGTCTCGTACCGATATTATCTGATTTCTTCATATCCTGCAATTCGTTTAGGTTTCATGTTAGCACGCGTTAATATTTCTCAATGCTTTGCCAGCTTGAGTAACTAATTAGGACCTATGCTATAAGTCCTGGTAAATTATAACTTAATAGATGTCCACAGAGAGCAACCCATAGCAGCCTGTTCATTTGTTACTCTCATGTGATATTTTTTTTACTGAATTTTACAGTACCAGTTTTTACTTGTTACGTATTCTACTTGTTCAAATATAACCCGCTATTAAAAGGAACTGATATTTTCATGTAAAATATTTTGCCTTTAAATATTGAGTTGACATGAAAGCTCAAATATTCAGAAATTTCTGATATTTAATTTTGTAGTTCATAAAATTTTGCTTGAACTTTATACGGTACACAACAGTTTATGTACATAGATATACTAGATGTTATACGTATATCATACATACACACGGACACTAATGGGGCATATTATACATATGTAAAATATATGTTGCGATGAAAACATAACAAGCCGTTAGAGTTCGTGTCAGATATCTAGTACATTCGAAAATTACACAGTTAGCCGTAGAATTAAATAATTTATTATTATTAAATAATTAATTTCATAGACACGCCATTAGTTTCTTCATTGTGCTCTACGTTGTAATGGGTAAAAGTAAAGAAAAATACTGTGCTGACTTGAACCTGAAGTATGACCACTGGAGCACGAGACCGTCAGCGAGCTCGCAGCTCACGCTTAATGCGTCATTTGCTTGCTTTGGAAACTTTAGCAATATCGCATCAGTTGATGTTAGTGGACGCTCGGAAAGCACATAATTTAAATGTCACATATGCAGTTTCCAACATGTCGAACTGGACGCTGTTTTGCATTTTATTGGATTCTAAAGGTTTTTAAACGTACCAAGTTAATATCGGAAACTAGGACCAGCTCCATATCTGCGTGCCACGCTATACTAGTTGTATTTAGCAGGTCAACTTGTTGGATTATACTTGATTATGACGCGGTAAAATTGATACTGAGAAGATGATTTACGAGACCGCTAAAGAATAGTAAGATGATGATGTGGTACTGGTTTTATGCAATAGAAATGTACAATATTTGAACATGGGATTCCCTTGCCTTGTTCCTAAGGGATAGCAGTCCTGTAAAGAACAAATGATAAGAGTTTCGTTTGTGAGAATAGAAGAAGTCGATGTAATTGTGTATTCTGCAGTTTATCTTCATCATTCACGTAGACATACCACTCATATTGTTTATACTTTTCCATGTTTCTGTGAGTGGATTGCCTCTTGTCAATAAAACAAAACGTAACTTCACGCCTGTAATACCCGAAGAGGAAGGCAGAGGAGTGTAGTACACTCCCATGTTTTACCAATTGGGTTTAAGTCTCACAGTGGAATAGGTGGTGAGCCTATTGTCATACACCATAGTGCTCAAACCGGGATTTGAACTCAGGACCTCTCGATCAGCAATCGTGCTTGCACTCAACGAGAGGTTTCGTTATTGTGTTACTTATTAATTTATAATAGATATTAGTTATGTATGCAAAAGTATAATTTGAACGTATTATAGACTTCTAAATCTCATTCCAAAACTTTCCAACCCTGTTGTAAGTTTCTACCAAAGTCATGTGACGGTCCCACTGCTATGTATGTAGATACAACGAAAGTAATGAATAAATTAAGCATAATTTTACTAAAATTCATAACGTCGGATATATGTATAAAGGTTATTAAGAATTTACATTTCATGCCTGTACGTTAACAAATTTCATTTACAAAAAACAATATCTACATTTTTAACAAGCAGAATAATGAAATTCGAAATTAAAGTAAAAATGTTTATACGCAAGTTTATATGTGTCCTGCTGTTTCATATCTCGTAACAAGTATTACTTAAGAAGATCCGCGAAATCGGATACTTGAGATATCTTATAGAATAAAATGGGTAAAATACAAATAAAGTCAAAAGGTCTTATTATAAAGAAACATTATAATGGTGCTGACAATGTACTTAAAGCTAAAAAATAATAGAATACATAAAATTGTTTTTTAATTAGAACTAAAGGTGTGTACCAAATTTCAATTCAAAAGTATGAGAGTTAAATTTCGATTACCAGATTTGACCATTCAAAGTCAAACTAATTTAAGGTTTTTTATTAAATAATTTAACATCAAATTTTTATCTAGGAGTTCCTTAATTGTTTAATTATGTATGTATAGCGAACAAGAAACACGACGGAGGAAACCGTGTTCTATGGTTCTTGGGTAGTAAGCGGCCTCGCCCGTACCGTTAACGTTAAATTTAATTAATACAAAAACGAGTTTATGGTTAAAGATTCTAATTGTATAAGAAACTTTATTGTGTTCAGATAAATAATGAATATAGAATAATATTATTTAAAAGCACATAAATCCGTACATTACATTTTTGAATCTAGTAATTTTTTCCATAAAAGTTTAATAACCTAAAGCTTTCATATTTGGACCGAAAAGGTTATTTCTGCATCCGAAACATAAAGCCGTTCAGAGACAAACTCAACCAACATTCAGCGCATTTATTTTAATCAGCTTACTTCACATAAACCTACAAACATACTAAGCATATGGTCACAAATGTAATGCGAATTTTCCTAATTCAACCTCAAATGCAATTCCATCAAGCTGAGAAAAAATAACCCAAATAGTTAACTCCATCATATATATTTACATATATATTTACATATATATTTACATATATGTAAATATCGAACATTCGAATAACTTGTAGATGGACAATCTGCAGATTCTATATATTAAATAGTCTACAGAATCTACCTGTGATCAACCAGATTGGCTATTGTTGAGAGATATGTTGGAAAGATGCGTTTACATTTTCGCAGTGTATATACAACCTTTATGATTGAAGATTTAATGTGTCTATCGTTTAAGTATATTTGATAACTATTTTGTTGTAAAATTTGGCGAAAAATGAAATGCAATAATACTTCAGTGAATATATTTATTTAAATTATTTTAACACGGATGTTATAAGAGGATAGTAATGACACTACTTGTATAGAATATATTAGGTATTCATTGGTCTCGCGTTACTCGAAGCGAAGTGTCAATCTTACTAAAAATAATGTACGTTATCGTATGTTGAAAGAAAACTAAATCTTTTTAGAGAGAAGTCATCATAAATGGTTCACCGGAGACGAAGACTCGTAAAAGAGCTTTTGGATTCTGAGAAAACTTGGCGAAGCCTTTGACATCAACTTGAACATAATACTACCCCTGAGAACATAATATATTTGGTTTCTTGGTTTGGTTTCTTGGTTATTATTCTAATAAATTTTATTTACAGTATCATATTGTCGTATGATGTTTATATTTCATGCATTTAATTATATTTTTATAGCGCTGTTTATCTTAGATCTCTTCCGAGGTTTATGTGGATCTCCCACGGGTCGTTTCTTATGTTTTAAGATGCACAATTAAGATCTAAAATTCGTGTTGAAAATTGATTTTTATGAAATAAAAGGTGTAAATTAATAAATCATTATATCACATTCATATCAATTATAATATAACCTTGCTAAGTAAATTTTAGCTCTTTGCTCGTTTTCACATTTGCGGTTTGATAAACAAATAGAAATAATAAATTAAGGGACTTTAATTGGAAAATAAAGTACATCAAAAGAATCCGCATAAATCAGTAGTTTTTTTCGTGTAAGCTCCTCCAAACATTCTAACTGGCGTGCTGTTCCAGTCAATAAATAATAAAGGATTATTATCCAGAGCTGTATTTTCCAATGAACATTTTTTATAATTCAGCAGAATGAATTCTATACCAATGTTTTTTTCCCTCACTGGAGATAATATGTGCGTGACATCGATCCTCCCATCAGGCTGCACATAAAGAAGACGGTCGTACAATTCCACATTTTTACAAATTCTGGGCCCAAGAGATGGAGGCACGTCTCCGTTGTCATTATCTATATCAGATCTGTATTTATTTATATCTGGGACTGACTCATCTCCACCGACAAAACTTTCTTTATTCTGTTGTTCATTATGACCAATTACATTTCGCTCATTCAATGCATTTCCTAACTTAACACGTTTGTTAAAACTATTTTTATTCAACTTATTACTCATTTTGCTATGTTTTTGTATAAATTCAAAATTGTCCGACATTTTTTTTTCAGTATGATGATTTGGCAAAAACCCATGATTATATTTTATTAAAGAGACTGAATCTACATTTTGGTCCGAGGCGTTCGATACCTCAAATGCTAAATTTCTACCTTGAATTATTTTTGCGTCTTCGACGGCTTCAAGCTTCTGAGTATCAGGTTTGTACTTTAATCGAATAGAAGGAAGTTTTTTATTGACTTCTGCTAATTTGTCTTCAATTTCGCTTTGGACTGCAGAGTCTATATTAATTAGTCGTGGTGTATAATCATTGCTGTATGATTTAACATTATGCCACTTGTTGGCACTTGATAGACTTTTTGAATACATATCTGTTGTATTTAATATTTTTTCATTTTTATTTGCCTGTAGATTATCTACGTAATACTCTAAAGACTTTAAAAACGGAAGAATTGTAAACAGTTTATTATTTTTATAAGTCTTCGAAAGGTTTTTTATTTTGAAATTGGAAACCGCGGGATGGACTTTTGTTTTTTCTTCATCACTGTCAGATTCTTCATTAGATGCTTGAGTTTCTACATTTCGGTAAAATCTACGTTCTTTGCTTTTAACCGATTGTCCTCTACTAATAACTTCTACATGTTTTGGTCGTGTTTGAGCATGGGATTGAATAATGTGATCTCGTAGATCATCCTGTAATATTTGTACATTAATTTGCGGATATTTCGCAGCCCGTTTCTGTATGTCAAGCCGTTTATCCACAAAGTTTCTCCTTTGAAATTTAAAAGATGGACGAACTTTAGACACTTTGATGTCTGAGGCGTACGGAAAGGAATCTGATATTTTGAGAAGCGGTATTGTTGGTGGTATTATTTTTTGATCTCTTGGATTAAAATTAATTCTCTTAAGATAGTTTAAAACACTATTGGCAAACTTTGAACTCGTCCATTGGCCATATACTTTAGTGTCTTTGCTAGGAGGTGGTGGCGTTTCAATGTCTGATACACTTATCAGTTTATTAGCCATCAAACTGATATTAGGTATGTTATTAGCCCTTATATTATTAATTGATATCTTTTTTGTAGATGAAAAGTTTTTGTCAGAGTAATCAAGTATGGGACTGGGGGCTGGAGGAGTTTCATATTCAGAAACTGTAAGAAAAGATTGAGTTCCGGAACCAGAAATTTCTGATTTCTTATTACTTTTAAATTTACCTATATTTCCAGCTTCGTTTATTATGTTCCAAAAATTAATTTTGTCAGGTTCAGTCGTTCGCGTTTTATGTGTATCGGAAAAATCTAAAAACTCTTTTTCAATAGACATATCAATAGGCTGGGATTTCGTGGGAGAAAGAGCTATACCGACGTCGTGTTCAATAAAACTGTAAGGAGTTTTGAACTTTATGTAACTCTGACTTGTGTTCGAATATGCGGGGAATACACCAGACTTTTCCCTTTTTTGTATTTTGTCTGTTTTCATATTTCCCAGGACTATATATTCGAAATTATTGTTGCCGGTTATTTTATTTTTAGTAAATGTCTCTTGTTTGAATTGTGGATGTGATTTGATAGTATAATTTCGCTCTATTGTCGAGCTCAAGATCATGCTGACTCCAAAAATCTCTCCTTCTAATCCATTTGGATTTCCTGCAAAAAATATAAATGTTAATGTATTTGATATTACGTAAATGTATGTACGTAAAAAAGCATTCCTGCTAACCTTTACTGCTAACTAATAAGTTAAATTTATATTACCATTGTTTGCTATTCCGTATCCAATAATGACGCTACCTCCTCCAGGTAATACTCGATTTTGAAGCTGCAAGAAACATGTTTATAAATACATTAATAAAAATCGATGAAAAGAAAATAATAAATAATCATTAATTTAATACAAACTTTTGTACGTAGGTAATAACAAATTTGAGCATATTAGATGTTGAAGCCATCAAATTCGTCTGCACACTTTTTTGATTACTCTTACGTCACTTATGTTTAACCCAACGGAAATTTCACAATATTATAGATTCGCAATGTTTGTAAACTCTTGTTATTTATTTTTAAATAATTATATGTACCATTTTGAAAATCCAATTGTAGTAACCATACATTTTTCTTTGATTGTATTCATGATTCTATGATACATTAGCATCAAGTAGTACCTACATTAATAAATTGAAGGCTACGCTTGAAGATTATTACGCAATTCAATAAATATCAAGGTGCATATTTGCCTCTGGTCTCATGTTACTTCAATCGGATTGCTTATAGATAATACTTACTAACGTAGCCTTGTCTTATTCAAAAATTTCGCAACGTGTTCTTAGTGAATTTATCATGTTCAAAAAGTGACCTTAAAATTTAAAAATGTGGGCTATTTCGCCATCGGCTGTGTACCGGCAATTGTATACGCTGCGTTAAACAAGATACGATTTCTATATACATATTTATTGTAAATATAGTTACAGGCACTCACACGTTGCGCAGCTTCACATGACAGGAGCCGCGCGTCCAAGTACATTGCCCAGGCGCCATGGTCGGATTGATAGGACAAACAAATATGTCGCCACACGTCTTTGCTCATATCAACACGAACGATTGATAACACTTGTTCATCGATAGAAATTTTTACGTGACGCCCCCCGGTATCCAGCCAAAGTCTTACAACACGATTGTTACCGTTGGCTGAAAAAAATGTAGCCGCATACAAAACACATTCATGAAAAAAAGTTAGTAATTAGACCGTGAAGTCGCTAATCGTACGCTCATAAATTAATTATTTATATCGCCTCATTTACTTCAATCACTCCTAACTTATACAAACATGTTTTGAAACTGACATTTAAGTGCGTAGTACGAAAATTAACTGATATTAGTATGAAAGATACATATCTTCCATACTAGTGTCGATTAATTTTCTTGTAATATAAGTTTTCATAAGTAATTAATTCATTGTGGCATGAAAAAAGGAGGTGGAGCTCATAATAGTCTACTGCTCCATCACCATGTTTGAGTTGTCCGGTGTAGGGGTCGCCAGGTCTCGGTCGTCGTCGGCTTTGTGAATACTTAACTAGTACGGCCAACGAGACGCGCTCGAATGAGGTGGTAAAAGCGGAATTTGTTATGTAGATGAAATATTGTGTCATGCATGTAAATTGAACGTAGTAAATAATCGTGGTTAAAATAAATTATTATCTTCTCACGTTCACGTCGTTAAAATCTAAAACACTGTATTCCTTGCATAATTTATCGTCGGTATGTCCAAGTGAATGGTTGGTGTCCACTACATTCTTGATGTCATTCATATTTAGAGCCGAATGTGTCTCGGTATGTTTTTATACTTTAACTTGCGCAACATACAAAATTGAAAAGTAGTCAGCGAGCTGATTCGAGCTGATCAGATTACTTTTGAAAAGAGGGTCACATTAAATATTGATAACGCAATAAGTTTTGCTCAACGTTTTACTTCAGTAAGTGGCAGAGCGACTCACTTTCTATTCACATAAGCGTGCGATAGATAAGCCACACTACTGTTTCTAAACGCAATCAAATCTATCCGTATGCAACGAAATTAATCATACCATATATATTCATATAGAAATTTGCTATTCCAAATACATATTAAAATCGTTTGATTAATCATTTTATTAACGTTGGCAACATTTTTGTCCATATTACGTGCTACAGTATCTTTTTTACCTCTTATGCTAACTGAATTAACATTTGCGTGCATAAACAAATTAATAATAAATCTGCAGAATTCATCTAATTTCTTCATCCATTTATTAAATTTTTCATCAGTTTCGCTGGCGACAAAAACGTCGTATTACTTTCACTCTGTTTATTTTCTTATAGTATGCGTTAACTATTCAAAACGAATTTTAATCATTCGAGCGAAAATAAATTTAATTTGTATTACTTTTTAATGTACTGATGGTAATTACACTTCGTTCCTTATACAAAGTCAGCCTCTGAAATTGTTTGAAAGTTTGTTGATTTCAAGAAAATTTCTAATTGTGCCTTTGAGCAACCTTCAGTTCCACTGTTCGTTTACGAATAGTTGGAAATATATGAACTGAAACGATGTTGCTGACGAATAAGTTATTGTAACAAGCGTAAGTAATACGTTAGTAACTCAGTTGCATTAGTGATTTACGATCGTATAACAATGTGGATGTCTTAAATAATACTAATTATTATTATACATATGTTACAATAATGTTGTTTATTCATAACAATAATAAGCCTCTCGTTTGTATTCAGTGGCATTTCATAACAGCCGTGAACAATTAATAAGTAACTTGCACCGATCTGGAACTAACATTACAATGTGATATGTCGATTATTGACTATTAATGATGGGATATTTACAGCGATGCAACAAACAATTAATGTAAGTATGGTATAGGGAAGTTCGTGATTTACAGACTTTTATATATTATCAATAATTGTATTAGCACATCCCGCTCATATTCTATTTTTATAATTCCACGTCATCCGATCACCGTTGCCTATGAATATTTGCATTACACGAGGAGTGGCCCATGCGTTACGACTTTGAAGGAGAGCTACCCTTGTACCTTTCTTGAACAATGCTATGTCATAGTGCTTGGAGAAAAATGACTAAGAATCTGATTCCATAACAGGATAGAGTTTTACACGTGTGTACAACCGCACTGGTCTCTTATAACGGGAGGTCAGTAAGCGCGTTTGCAGTATGGTAATATCAAAACAAAAATTATTGTACATAATCGCTTGAATACAATACGAACCGAATGCAAAAGTACATCGTTACGTTGACACTGTCACACAATGGAACATCGAACTTAATCGTTTACCATATCGCTTTTGCAATCCACACCACTAAGATCAAATTCAATTTTAAAATCTACACTTATAAATTCTTGTTATCAATTCGTCAAATATTTAATTAATGAATAATTTTGGGAGATAAAAGAATTCGTCAAACTAATACAACTGCTTTTAGCTAATCTCTGTCAAAATGTATATTGGTATCTCTACATACATTTGTATGTACATATGTACGTCATACATATGTTACTCACGACCATTGATGTTACATGAGTAATATCAAAGGTCGTGAGCTTATGTCAATAGAAAATGAGTTCTGCTAAAGCTAAATGTCCTGCTGATCTATAAAAGCTTACAGCTAGGAAACTTATATACATAGGTAGGTAAACTAATGTATTGACGTTTCCCCGATTAAATGCCAACCTGGCGACATCTATTACGATATCACTGAGGTCAACTTTAGTTATTTTGCGATAGTTGTATATATGAGTATATAAAATAAATATACAAGAACGAGTAACAAAAATTTTTCATGACAATATCAATATCTATATTTAAATATTATTCAGTGGAGACTGGAGAATTTTGTGTTAAATTCGGTTTTTGTTATGTACATATATCGGTCTTTCTTAATTATGAAATAAAAAAGATAATGAGTAAATCAAGTAAATTTAAATATAAAGTAAATTAAGATAATAATTAAAAAGCATCAAAAAAATGGTAACTACTCCGATCAAATTGTGGACAGCGCGCCATGAATATGCATAACAGAATGTGAACCAGAATATTAAAGAGAGCTTTGGGCACTCTGGAATATTTCATTCGACTAAAATTCGTAAACCGGTGCCGGCTGTTGAAAACTGGAGTGTTGTTTACAAATCGATTTAACACCAAATTGTTACTCTGTACACCCCGTGCCAATGTTTTCCTTGTTTCAAAAAATTCGCAGTAGGTTTCTCTTTCGGATTTACTTCTGCAGATCTACACAACTGCCCTTGCTCTAGCAGGAGATTCCGCTAATGATTCGTTTACAAGTTGTAGTTTTATCCGTCTGTTAGAAACCTTTTAACTTTCTCCACGATCGTCTCTTAAGAGATGTTTAAAAATTGTTATGTATCCGAAGCGCTTGAAAAATGTGCACCAACAGTTACCCACAAGGGAACTGACCGCGTTCAGCGTTACTAAGCTTAAAATATCGTTTTCAATTTGTAATCTTGTCTTAGCTAAAGAGTTATTGTATAGCATTACTCCGAAATTCCCGTCTAAAATTACCAGGAACGAAGCGTGCGTGTTTGAACTTAGTCGAAGTCTGAGGTAGAATGTTACCTTTACAACAATAAATACTATTATGTACTAGCTTCTTATACACTACTTACACTTGCCATTTAAACTGCAATCTTTCGGATATCACGTCGTTGTCGTTGTCAGTAACTCAGTAGACATTGCAATCTCAGAAGAAAGTGGGTTAAAACGATAGTCCACTACAACAGCTAAATGAGACACGACACGCCTTAGATAATATTTTGAAATAAAAATATAGAGTGATACTTATTTTAATATGCAGCATCACCTCCATCACCAATGAGGTAGGCAGAGTAGTGTAGTACATTCCCACGCTATAC
>DWMF01001528.1:0-11344 GCA_018244815.1 Parelbella polyzona | reverse complement strand
TTGATGCTAATCAGTTAGTAAACATAATTAATAAACAATTGGTGATTTTGTTAACACTATCTAGAAATTCCAGTTCACCGAGATAACACGGCAACCTAATTCTGTTATCTGGTCAGCGTTAGTCGCGGACATGTCTGTGACTAATGTCCTTACAATTAACTTATCTATAATGTTTGTCCCGTTGACCCAAGTGTTTGTTTTGTTGCAACAATGCATCATCGCTATTAGATTCTAGTGAATCAGTGAAACATGAAACATTGTCGGGTAATTTTTTCCAATGGTTAGAATGTGCTAGCCAAGAGTTTTGGGTTAATTTCCCACGCACGTAACCTGTGGCTATCGCGACACATGATTATTTATTTTGTCTCTAGGTTTATTAAGCTCACTATGTACTTAGAAATTAATAGATAATGTCTATAACTTCAGGTTTCCATATAGCACATACTCTGCTTAGTTTGGGATCAGATGGGCATGTGTAACTTGTTTTTAGATGTTATCACTATCTCTAGAGGCCGTTACATACCCGTCCTAAATAAACGAATGGTATTTAAGTCATTCAATTTTATATTAGAGAATCAGCAATTACGTATTTACTCAGGAAGGGTCTTATAAAGGCCGCACTTCAATATTTTAGTATTTCAATATACTTATGTTTTTTTCAAAATGAAATAACGATAAATCTTGATATTTTTACTCGATGATTGATAGGTAATGTAGGTACATATTTAGATATTGTTACTATCATATCATGACACCAGGTTCCTTTCTCAATAGGCAGACCATAAAATGTCACGTATTTCTAACCTTACACATCAGACGTGCTTCTTTTACTTTTTCTTTTAATTTACCTACTTTATTTTATACATTAGACTATTATATTTTAATGACTCTAAAATATAAAAAGTTTTTTAATATTTTCAGGTAAAAATACGTGAACATTTAAAAAAACTGGGACAGAGAGCACAATTGCTGGCGGCTCTGATTGGACGAGTTTAATCGTTAGCAAACATCGCAGTGAGGTTGACTCTCGAAAAATCTATCGACGACTTCATCGAATTCCCTCCTGAATTTGACTACAATTTCCGTTTGAGTAAGGAGGGCGGCTCACGCACGAGTAAGTCTAATAAGTCTACAGTAGGCAATCGATTACTCACTGTATAATTTGGCGCCTCAATACTGAATTACTTTTCATGGCATACTTACATATATTTGAAAAAGTTACGTTAATAATACGTGAAATACATATATTAGTTCAAAATAAATATCGTATTTGTATGAAAATTTAAATCTTTCATTTCAGGAGCGTAACTCTTGGAACGTCTTGATGCTAAATAAAAAAAAATAAGGTTAAAACAAAAAAGTATGATTTTGCAGCAGAGGTAGAGTTTTGTTTTGTTAAAGTAAGTTATTTTAGTAGGCTAATTAATTAAAAAGCCATATTTTCTTCTTTTTTCTTTCAATTTATTTTCGGCTGAAAATATATTATTATTTGGAAGAATTGATTGGTTAACAGTAAAAATTCTGTAACATCACGCTTGGAGTCTCCGAAGGGTTTAACTGAGGGACTCCTCAGTCTACCCCTTCGTGGACTACACTTTCCTAGACTTAGTACACTCCCACGTTTCACCAGTTACGTACGTTTAGGTCCCATATTATCTATACATATAAGGGCTATTGCCATACCTGGGCGCAATTCCAGATTCCGAGTCACTACTAAAAACTCAAAATTAGAAAAATGCAATAGTACACGACCCGGGATTTGAACCCAGAACCTCTCGATCGGCTTTCGCGCATGCAACCACTCGACCAACGAGGCAGTCAAAAAATTCTGTATCAGAATTAATTGGTATGTGTACTTTATAGTACTGATATTACAATAGTATTAATATTGAATATGATGTCTGTAACGTTCCTTCGTTGTACGATATAAACGTTCCTCGGGAAATTATTCCCATTTCCGGCCATGTACGCGAGCGAGCAGGCATGGCGGTTCGGAAAGGACTAGGTGTTAGTTGGTAACATTTACACAATTTTTTTTACACATACATACATATTTGTTTATCACGTTTCTCGTTAAATCATTTCGAAGTATATATGTACCTACTATTCGTGATTACACGATACATAGTAGAAATTAAAAAACACCGAAATGTTTTTATTTAATGAATAGCTCCAGAAATTATCTTTCCTTGATGCTGGATTCTCGCTTGTCAAATAATAATTTCGTAAACTGTTTCTGGTATTTACTTTAAACTTGCTATTTATAACATAAACACATGTTCCCCATACTCATAACCAGATCTACTAAGTTATTATAAAATAATATGCAATGCTAATATATTTCTCGTGGAGATACTTAAATGTTTGTGTTTAACCTTAATATTTAGGAAATCATGTTCAGATCCGGTCAAAGTTTGACCAGATACGCCTGTAACACACACCTGTATTCGCCGAACGGGTAGGCAGAGGAGTGTAGCACACTTCCACGTTTCACCAGTTACGTTTAAGTCCCATGCAATAGGTGGTGAGCCTATTGCCATACACCGGGCATAAATCAAGACTCCGAGTCACCACTAGAAATTAAAAATTAGAAAAATCCAGTAGTATGCATCTGGGATTTGAACCCAAGAACGTCCCGAGCGGCAGTCGCGCTTGCCACCAGTGCACCAACGAGACAGTCAATACTTAAAATCAGAAAAAAACTATATAATTTATTGTTGATAGGATAAAAAGCCGTATCTTTCTTAAAGAACAAGTCCACAATTTTGACAATCATTTGATAAAAGAATTGCCTTTTAAGCTTTATGTTGGTGATTTGTCGCCAGCTTTGAGTCTCGTTTCCTGAGTCGTCTTTGCCTACAATTTCCGCTGCAGTTATCAGCCCAGCGATAGAGGAGCGAATTGGGGAAATTATCACCATTTCCTTCCACTTCTATAGCTGGAATAAGGGATCGGACGGGACTGTTACCAGCGAGATAGTCTATTACTATAACGATTTTACACTATTTTTTAATTAAAAAGACTTGATTGAAGCGGCTTTAAAAGCTTGGCTGCCTTGTTGGTCTAGTGGTTGTAAAGCGTGACTGTAGATCGAGTATTCTACATTCCTCTGCTTACCCCTTCGGGGATTACAGGCGTTTAGCAGCGATTACAGCTTTATTATCCTTAAAAGTCGATTATTTCTAGAGCTACGCAACCACATAGTTGGGTTTCACATTTATAACTAAAAAGTCTTTTCAAACTATTTCCGTGCAATTGAGAAAAGAAAAGAATATTGTGTTTTTATAGAAGGAAATTGTATAAAACACAAATAAGCTATAAAACAGACAGCTCTGTCGCTCCGTGGTGACCGCAGAATCGAATAAATGGAATTCAATATTCAACAGTAGTAAATCTCAGAGGACGTTCTGCTTTCACGAATAAATGTAGCTATACATGGAATATAGACTGGATCTTCCAATCTTGGAAGTTAGATGAATTTTAATGTTCAACCTGAAATTGGATAGAAGAAAGTAGTTCGAGAGACACATTAGAAGACACTGATCATAAGCAACGAGATTTTTGATTTTGATCCGTATGAGATAAAGTACGTAAGTTTTAGATTTTTAGAAATTGAATTGATATCATTGTTGTCCCAGGTATAGATGGTAAGCTCGTCAGTCCGTGGAATGATTTTTCAGAGCTTATATAAAGATTGTTAGTTGTCTCAAAAAAATTATAATTTTTTAAAGGCTTACAGTAGACTCTGTCGGTCCGTTTCACCACTTACTTTATACTACTCCGAGCTACTACTAGGAATAAACAGTTAGACAAACCCAAGAGTACCCGACTTGAGGATTGAACCCAGGGCCTCTCGATCAGCGGTCATGGTCGCTACCACTCGATCGACGAGGCATTCAAATAAGATAAACTTATGCAAACTTATAAAATACCATACGGTGAACGCATTTCAATTTAATATCTTCACATAACGAGTAAAAAAACAAAAAAAAACGAACAAAAATGCAAAAAAAAAAAATTATTTCAGAGCTATAAAACCATAGTCATAGAGAAGCTATAAAAAAGTGTACTCCTTTTTCAAAAGTAATTTTGTAATAAATAAGTAAGTGATGTTAATTGAATTTACCAGTGATTTGCATTTATTTCGTTTATTATTCATTGCTGTTTTTAGTCAATTAGTTGACGTGCAACATTTGAACGTATCTGTAAACACATCCCAGCCTAATGCATATTCGATGTTTACCACATTTTCATCCCCGAGTAACAAACCAATAAACAAAGTGGATATTCAAGCATCTTATTGTCTTATATCTGCTCAAGGTCACGACATTCGTTTGTCCTGCAATGTCAGAAGAAACGGTAATTTGAATATTTCGAGAAAATTTGCCAAGGAAAATCCCCAGGCGTCCGGAGATATTCGATTTCGTATTTTTGCAAAATTTTTCCTCTTCTCTTGAATGTTTTGTTCTTTAATAAATATATTATTTTAAATATTGTTGGAGCGCAAATCAAATTTCGTTCTTATGTAGAGTGTAAACCTATATGGATATATCGTTAAAAATGAAATTTTGTGTATCACAACAAAAAATATTCCTTGTACCATCACTTATTTATTAATAAAAAAAATAACTTATTTCGTTTTCATTAATTAATAAATATGTGGAAATGCACGTTACGAACAAAAACTATGAGATCCAACGTGTGTTCAGTCAGGCTGTCTTTCAGTTTAACTGGATACTATTCAGAATAACATTTATCTATCTTGTTTTATTTGACAGCTAATGACTTATTTTTTAAAATAACATCGCCAGCTATGTTATATTTATTAAATTGTCACGTCAGGCCCTACACCGGGTCAGCAGAGGCCGCCGAGTGCATAATATTAATATTCCTAATACAGATGTAAGAAAGTCGCGTTGTGTGAAATAGAATATCGTCGGTGTAAAAATAAGAAAGGGCATGCTCAGATGGTTCGGACGCAAGGTACGTGCCGTGAGAAAACCGATGCTGCTGATAAAAGGCCCCAGACATGTTTAATCTATCTCCGCTGTGGCGTGATAGGTCGCGCTGAGAACCCTCGCCAGAACTCTGACCCAATGGGCCCGTGCGTCCCATTAATTTCCTGCAAATTTTATCAGTAAATAGATTAAAACGTGTGAGGGACGAAAGGGCGAGTTGTAATGGGTAATGTGCTTTTGTTGTCGCCTCGGGCACGTGTGTGATAAAGTTTAAGAGCTGACGTAACAATTAATTATGAAGAAACAATTAAACGTTTTACCGAGATTAAATTTTAATTAAGCGATTAATTGACTGCCATGTTGCTTGAGCAAGCGCGACTGTTGATCGTGAGGTTCTGAGTTCGATTTTCGGGTCGAGTATTACTGGATTTTTTTAACTTAAATTTCCTAATAAAAATTTTTGCTAGTGGCTCGGAATCAAGATCTATGTCCGGTGTATGGCAATAAGCTCACCACCTATTCCATGGGGGGGTAAATGTCACTGGTAAAACGTGCGCGTATAATTATACACCACTCTGTCCACTCCTTCGGAGGTTACAGACATAATGTTATTATACTTATCCATCCCATTTATTCTTATCGACAAACATTTTATTTTTCTACTATAATAGAAGCATATTCATATTATTTACTGAGTCAGTTCTTTATTTACATGTTTCTTTCATTCCTGAAATAACCAAATGGAGGTTTTCACTCTGCTGAATTTTATTACTAAGAAGCATTAGTCATACATTTACTGCGAGACTTAAATGTCACTTTTCTCTCCCACCCACTCTGGCCATGTCACTTTGTTGTGATATTCCTTGTACATTGTATAAATATTTTATGACTTTCTGTTGGGAAAACTGAAACTAAATTAAGAAAGCCATTTTAATTAGGTTATGTACGAAAAAAATACTTGCTGGTGAACATCTAAATGTAGAACATCTAAATGTAGAACATCTAAATGTAGAACATCTAAATGTTATGTAAATTAAATTACTCATCCTCATTCAATTAGTTTCAGACATTATATATCCTTTATTATGACCTGTACTCTTTTATTATATAGTGTAACTATAAATCGTTAGGAGGTTTATTATCGAATAAGTGATAGTCTAAGGAAATCTAGAACATGCCGTCTTTAGTACATCTTGTTGAATGTTATTACACATGATTAATCAAGTCGCGTTGAGCGGTGTGTGCTTGGTTTGGAATCTTAATTACTGACACTATAGTCGGGACAGTAGAGATAGGTTGATACGACTTGTTAATTAAAACTCCAACAAGAACCACTGCGAAAGTATTGTAATTTACTTTGAATATTTCTTCTGATATCTTAAAGACATCGTATTTAATCATTATTCTCTTCCCCGTTTTGTTTGCGTATCAGAAGAAAAGCAGTTCAGCTAAAAGCTTAAAGCTTCAGCTAAATTTATTGACTGCCAGTATCGGCCGAATAGAGTTTACTTTGCTTTCAAGAAAAGATAGCGGTCCATTTTGCTTAAAATGAAATATCCTTTACGGTAGAAACCGTCTCAAGATTGCGACTATTTCCAGAGAATTCCACAAACGCAAATGTTTTTATGCACATTTTGTTAAATATAAAGCAATATTGGAACATTTAGAGCCAGATGAACTACTTTAGCGCGGGTTTTCAATGGATTTGAGACGAATTAAAAGGATATTCCTTTCACATTTGTTATTAGTGAAAACTCTTTGAATTTTTAGCTGAATTAAATAAAAACAATAAAATCCATTTTGCGCATGAAGAGTGAGTGACGCCTATTTTATCAATATATTAATACACGGATTCGACCAAGTTTATTCTTGGACATCCACTCCACGCACCGCACCATATACGAAAGTAGGCACAGCCTGCGCTGTGGTAGCAAACCACCTAAACAGAACAATTACACACTTTTTTACAATCTAACCAGAGTAAATACTGGTACTCCCTACACAAATCTGTGTATTGAATAGGAATAGAACCCAGGATCCCCCAATTAGCAATCTGATTCCCTAACCAATGAACTAGTGGGCTTGTCACTTTGTTGAATATCGCATGTAATATTCGTTCCAAATGGTAGATCTATAGACATTCGCAAAGTTCAAACGAATACAGCAAGTCAGTGCAACCTTTTTGGTATATTTCTTTAAATTTTTAACATTCAAAACCGTTTTTTTTTTTTAAATTTGAATACATTTGTTTCGCGTTCGTTTATGGAACTAAATTGCCGCGTTCCTACATTATGTTTTCAGGAGAGGATGTCGTATCGTTCCAATTTTGAAAATACCGCAAGATGATTTCAGTGGGCCGTTATGAATAAATTAAGAACATTTCTAATTATATCTCCTTTTAGACAATTATGTTGAGAATATTATTCAAATTTTGTTTTAAGTTTCTAATGTTACCGTTCACTTTTGTACAGGCTTAACATGTTTATATACCTATGAAATATGCTAAACATATATTGCATTAAAGGGTCATTAAGAATCATAAATTAGAACTCATTTGGTTTTCTGTGTCACAAAAATTAAAACGAATTTTCATTATTTACCTTTGACCATGATTGAAATGATTAAACGTTCAATATATAGTGCAACAAACAGAGTAGTACAAAGTAATATATTAATAATACCCAGAGACGACATAACTTTGACTCAATAGTTTAGTGTTCTGCAAACATTTGCGGCTTCTGTACAGAGATACAAGCAGTAGTGAGCTTCTTTAGGATGCTATTATTTTAATTCAAGCAGAATGTTAAGTATATGCATTTAAGTAGACAGATAACTAACTAACAGCAAGTTAACTAGATAATATAACACAGAAGCAAATATTTCAACAGCTCGTCCTGGCTACAGACCGATACGGTTACAGGTCTGATGAGCTTTTTCTACATTCAGTTTTCTCATTATATTTCTTAGTCTCAGAACTATGATTTCAGCCTACCCCGTATAGGAATTTGGCGTGGTGATATGATATAATTCCGCCCTAATTGAGTTTAGTTTTTGAAGTCAAACTATAAATTCATAACTTATGAGTAGATATCATTATGTTATGCTTTTAACAAGGTTTGGGCTGCTGTGCCTGAGCTTAATGCTAAATATATTAGTGTTTAGTTAGTTCTAGTCTATTACTAAAGTTACACTACATACGCAGATAGAAATTCATTGTTGGACCTTCCAAGAACAGCACAAGAGATTTTGTAAAACGTGGGTGGATTTGGCCAAGTACAGCGTATAGCATTTCTTGTTTTCATTTATTTACTCCTAAATACGCCATCACATCATTTAAAGGTAAAAAAATGCGAACTTAACGATAATAGCATTCTTTCTTCACATGCATTACTTTGATAAAGCATACTTTTAAAAAGCGGGATTCTAAAATGTTTAGTCACTAGCTCGTGAGGATAATAGCAGCTTCGTTGGAAGATAACTTCGTGAAACTAGATTTAAAATGCCATCTTAACAAAGTTGTTATCTTGGATAGTTCTCAACAAAGTCGCGATACGAACGACGCAGCTACCCGTTAAAAGTGTATCTTAGACATCAAGGCTTTACGACAATAAATACTTATACTAAACTAGTATATAATAAATTAGTACTCAATAACACTGATAACCATACTAACTAATACTAAATTTATTCTATATATTAACACTAACCGAACCGATGTATACTAACGTTCTTATTGCCAATTAATACTGACTTCTTACTAACTGGACAAACTGAAAGAAATAGTCAAATAAAATATCACTACAAAATTATGTGATTTTAAAATTAAATAAGTACACTTGCTGTACTTTCAAGGAGCATTTCTATAAGACATATTTATCACTCGGTGCTCTTTGCCTATCCCGAATGGAAACTGGTCTGAAGATACGTACGAGTATATATGTAAGATACAAATATAAAAGTAACAAAAGATCTCAACCTTGATTATGAAATAAATATTTATGTACTGTATACCTGTTAACAAAATGGAGTATGTAGCAATGAATATGAAAGCAAAGCTAATCAAAATCAATATGAGATAATAACAGGATTCCATCGTCTTTGTTCTATTCGAGATGAATGAATGGCTGGGATTGAACCGTATTTAATAAGTCGTCATTCGCTATTGGCAATTTATCACGCGAACGGAATTGGCCATGTCACTCATAGCGAACCGATGAATGAATGCTGGTAATTACTTTTTGTTATATTACAATTACATTGCATTCTATTATGATTCTTCATAATCTACGTTTAAATTAGACTGAGTTTATATATTCTTCTGTCATATATTTTCCGAAATTCCTTTTTCTTTTTCTACTACCAAATATTCATTGATTTGCCCTGAGAATAGCCTGAAAGAGATAGTTCTCCAGGCGACACGATTATGTTTGCATACTCAGTAGTTATTTTCTAAGTAGGCAAAGTAAATTTTCTCTAACATTTTTCTTAATGGTGCGCAATAAATTAATATTGTACTAATAAAATTTGTGGAAGCACGTTGTTATTTTATGTAGGTACTATTAACAATGTTGTTCCTTCTAAAAGTCTGGAACTTTATTTATGTAGAGTACTTTTAAGTTTGTCTGCCCCTGTGACAATTAAAAATAAAACGATTTGGTAATTGAGCAAGAAATTCACCATTGCACATTCGGGTTAAGTCGTTCAACAATGAAGAAGTTTATGATGTGAAATGACATGCATACCAGATATTTTGCTTCCTGTTTTGCTAAGGAAGTACTCATAATTAAAGGCAAAGGAATTAAAATCACTTTTTTTATAAAGCAAGAGCTCTGACAGCCTACACTTGTCGAGCTAGACATGTGGGAGTTTTTGCTCCAACCTTTCAGTAATTGAATATAATCTTGATACATGCCAAAAGCGGCAGCGGGTGGCAGTTATGGAAAAAACAAATTTCAATGCGATTTTGCGTAATAATATTAAAAATAACGATTAATTAAACAGCTTCAATTATTCAGATTTTACATAGTCTAACTCCAAGAAATACGTGGCATAATCTTTAATCTTACCGTCCAACAGTTAATTCCTCCCCAAAATATCATAATGATTCCTTTCCAATAAAGATCCTGAGTTTTACATTACATCCATTTATGACCATTATCGTCAAATTCCATATTTGGTTGGCCGTCAGGGCAGAACTTCGGGGGTTAGTAGGAACTTGTATTTAGAAACTAACAGTACAAGGGTCCATTTGCATTTCGTCTACGCTGCTTATCTTTAGTAAAAGGTCAAGGGATATGAATATTCCGGCAGGTTTGAAATTTATACAGATTTTTATATATTGGAATAATCCGTACAGTAGCAACGTGGTGAAGTATACATATTCCAGATACTTCACGCTTGCGAGACTCGCAAGAGACTCGTGCTAAAAGTAGTTACCACCAGTTATTTCATATATGCATGCCGGTTTTGTTGATTTCTAACTCCTTCACTTGAGTCTTGTTCTCCTTCGGCACTTACATGGCATCAGCACTGGCATTGTACGCAAGGTTTGACTAAAGGTTGCTTTTGCACAGTTCGTATGCCATGGTTCCAGTAGTTTTAATAACAACGACAAGTCTTTCGCAAACAATACTGGAAACAATAAAGGTACATTCGGTTTGAGAGTCAAAGAGCGTGGCAAATAGTTATCGATAAGGGCGGCCATAAAGCATAGTGCACACTCAGTAATTGGGGTTCGTTACCGAGCGTCGCGAGCGGACACGGTGTCGCGTCGGGCGGCTGTAGCGTCGCGCACGTCACAGTATATTTGCATAGCGCCATGAAAATGGAGGGTCGCTATCGTTTATCATCAGGTATCTTGCCATTACCATTTTATATTTCTTTAAACTGTGGTGTTTTTTATGTAAAGAAAAGACAAAGTTAGTAGTTATAAGTGGGTGCTTTCGACAAATTAAAGAGAGAAAACAAAGTGTGAGCAGAACAATTAGATTACATCTATTATTGTCAATTAGTCCAGGTTATAGGTTCTGAATATTATATTAGTGAATTGCTGAGCATGGTATACATTAACCATATCTCAGGTAGATGATTAGGTTTTGTTCCCTTTTTATTAAATTAAATGTAACATACACTTCTCGGAAAACTAATGTTGACGTTGGCCTTTTTGAAACTTTGAAACCTATTTGACCCCAGAACCCGAAACCCTTGAAATACATCAATCTTGTGGAGTTCTACATTTTTGTATGTGTTGCGAGTGTTCGAGGTCACATCACTTTGGTTATATTTATCATCATTATTATTATAGAAGTAACTAGCACACCCGGCGAACTCCGTTTCGCCACCAGATGGCTTCGTTTTATGTAACATTTCGTTTGGTGATTAAAAGA
>DWMF01001527.1:0-11345 GCA_018244815.1 Parelbella polyzona | reverse complement strand
ACACTCCTCTGCCCACCCCTTCGGTGATTACAGGGGTGATGTTACGTTATAAATGTATAAAAGACCTATATTCACCTTTGTTCATCCCGGAACTAAGCCGAACAGAATCGGTAGTTTTTAAGAGTTTTTAAGAGTTCTACATCTAGCAGAGAAGAATTGAAGAATGATGAATGTGGTGTGAAATTTATCCATTTGTTTTTCATATATGAAAATGTCTGGAAAGCCTTTATAATTTTGGTATGGGCGCAACCCTTATTAAACCCCCACTGCTAGGCACAGCTCTTCAAATAACTGCGCGGGCTTTGGTACGTACACTACCAAGCTCCAATACGGATTGGTGTAGGTCTAACGATTAGTTATGTCAGCGCTATAGAAAAGTGCTATCATATCTTTATCATCAGTGTGTATTAATGTTAAATTAGGGAAATAAAGTTTGCTAAAACAGGTTTAAACTGAATAGGAAATCGTGTATCACGTCCTCGTATTACCTTAAGTTCATTTCGTTCAGTTCGTGTTAAACAGTATTATACGAATATTCCGTTGTTTCAAATTCAACAATCGTGCAAACAGTAACACGAAGTGGGGCAATCTCAAGGCTCTAATGTTATCAATTCATACAAAGTTTGAACGATAACGTTTAGAAGTAGGCAGAGGAATGTAGTATGGTCCCACGTTTCCCCTGTGATTTTATCCGTAACATCAGGGAAATGTCCTGAGCGTATTGCCATACACCAGGCACAGATCCAGATTCCGCGGCACTGCGAGAAATTTCTAATAGCAAATACCAGATTTGTAATATTGACTCCTAATTATTTATTTTACTTTTTAGGGTAAATTCCCACTGACTCAGAGTGTATGGGAAGCGTTACGATTGTGACGGGCAGTCGTACAGTAGACGTACAGTATTTCATATCTATTGACTAACGTAGAAATCTGTATAGAGAATATAATGTCTCAACATTCTTGTTAATACCTAACTTTGTATGAAACAATATCGCAAAGCAGAGTCTCTCGTTTCCAGAGAGATCAATGCCCATAGGGAATTAGTTGAAACCACCTTAAATAATAAAAATAATCTTAATATGTCCATTTTACTTATAACTCTATTCACTAAAATTCAATAAAAATTAATAATTCGTTACACGAGTCATACAACTATTACATCATAACAAAGAACTGGGCGTTTTTTCATTTTACATCAATGACATTTATTTTGTTGTCTGCCTTGAAAAAATGTCAAAATTTTAGTGTCAATAGTTCGACTAAATATCATGTACGTACCTAACGAATTAATATTAATTTGCATAATATTATCATAACGTCAAATGTAGGTACTCGATAAAAAGTAAACATGAGAATTACATAAACATCATTTTAAGTAAGTAGGCATATTATCTCCACACCGATTGCAAATTATGTAGCCTATTTTAAGATAACTAGTCTACTGATAAACTATACGTAAATGTGTATTATTTACCTACATCATTAATCAGTTCAAAAATAGTTCTAAGTATTTGCATTGCAGCGCGAATAAAATTATCTTTAGGTTCTTATTACTAAATATCTCTTACCACTTAGGGCTGGAAGTGTCTTCTAAACTTTATTTGCATAGGCCCGCTAAACATAACCCAGTAAAATATGGTTTTATGAATGTAGTCACACATGTATCATACCTATATTATTAAGATGCTGATGAATTTTTTGATATTATTTCATATTATTATTAAATTTCATAACGTTAGTTTGGTGGAGTATGCTCCAGGTCTCCACAGCAAAAAGAAATTTATTCTTAGCGGTAAAAACAGAAAAGGTTACTCAACATATTACCTTGCTTATTCGAGGTTAAAAATAAATATTTTGACTGTTTCTTGTAATTGTACTATAGTTTTGCTTATGTATTAAGCGCCTTTACATTACAAAAAGCAATATTTTTGCCTCATGTATTTAGTGTTTATTGCCATTTTCATGCTTAAATTTTTGTTTTCATTATTAATTATTGAAAAATTCAACTATTATGTTAATGAAAATATGTCACATATTCTTTTTTGTCGAATTTGTCGAATAAACACTCAAAAATCGTCGTTAATCTTTAGTTTCCTTTCTTTTTCAATTCTTATCCAGCTGTAAATGTATTGTTATGAATCATAAAAATCAAAGTTCATGATTAAATAACAATGTATACAATATATAGGTACAGTTTAATTTTACAACGTCTCGATGGTCGAGTTGTTGCAAACGCGACTGCTGATCGAGACATCCTGGATTTGATCCCCGGACCAGCACTACCGGGTTTTTTTACGTAGTATTCTTAGTAGTAGTGTGGATTTGTGCCCGGTATATCGCAATAGGTTCACCCATTATTTCTTAATTATAACAGGAAAAACATGTGAGTGTACTACAGTTCTCTGTCCACCCTTTCGGAGAATACAGACGTGAAAGTAAAAAGAAATACAATATCTCAATTAAACTTATACTAAATTTGCAACAGGCGTTATTGTAGGTATATCCTTCTTCATAAATGTATTTATTGTGATTTGTATTAAAAATTTAACACCGATTTTATGCGGCGTTAAATTTTTTGCTATGCTAAACAGCTGTATGTACCTATGTATATCTATTAGTGAAAAATATTGCGAGAACTTATGAAGAAAGAACTCGCATAAATCAGAAACTAGTCAGGTCAACCCGTAAAAGCATACATCCGTTAACCGGTATATAACAAAATCATGTACAAAATAAATTGAATTCGTTGAAACGATAAAAAAGCTATTGTTAAATCATCCTATATAACAACTATTCATATCTTTGTAAGTTGATTATTCTATTCAATAATTTTTTAGCCATACAATTAATGATTGTAACGGGCATCAGATGACGAACGTGTTTTCAATGCACATACAATGTACTATTGAAAGCTATTGATACGTGGAATCTTGAAGAATTCTTCATATTTCAATAAATAACTTGACATCCCCGCACAGTTAGATACAAATTATGTTCAATATGCATAACATATAAATATAATATTTAAGAAATCTTTGTTTGTACAAGTTTTCAATAACATTCAAAACTATATTCGATTAGGTATCTGGAGGTATCGCGGGAGCTTGTTATGAAGGACCTCGCACCGGTCCGAAATTACGGGGATATCAAGAAAAACGAACGTGAGTTAAGCCGGTACATATATGTATAATCATGAATTGCGAATGGGTTAAATAATATTTCCGAGCACACTATCAAACATTTTATTTTATTTGCGATAACGTCTTCTATTACTATTACTTTATTCTTTCATTTTTAATTTATGACAAGCAATCCGAGCAAATGGAAAGCGCAGCTGCGTCTTGAAATTTTCTTTAAAAAATTCTATGTAATGTATGTCCGGAAACGTAGAAGACAGTAAGGTATCCAACTTTTTGGCTCTCTGGATAAGATACATGATACTAAATTACTTAGTTACCAGATAGGTATGGCGTCCCGCTTACTTCTAGATGTTGTGATTATAGTCTGGTGTTGCGGCTGGTGATTGGCAATAGGCTCACCGCGTATTCTACTGTGAGACGTAAACGTAACCGGTAAACTGGTGAGTGTATTTCCGACTGCCCTCTGCTAAGCGAAGATATCTCTTGAAAATCACTGATAAATATTTCAAAACATTGAATGTAAAATTAATTCTGTTCAACTGAATTCTGGGATTAACAACGGTGAAACACGGGGCTTTTCTGCATTTATTATTTGAGGTAATAGGGCGCCAGACAATGAGTTATCTGTAAGAAAGATAACCTTATATGTAATAGATACAATAGTATTTAATCGTCCTGTTGCAAAAGTGCAATCGGTAAGTACTCAGACAGTTAAAACAATTTAGCCATTAACGAAATACGCTAGGAAAAAGTGATAAAGTGACTGATAATAATAGGGATGGCCTAAATCTGATAAAAGTAGAGTTTTCACAACAATTTATTAAATGAAGTCTACGTATCGCACATGTTGTAAACATCTTAATTTACTGATAAGCAATTTATGTTACAAAATTGTGCAATGGAGCTATGAATAGGACTGTTTGCCTGAACACTATTTACTTAATATCCCATGGGTACGATAAGATAAACGTATTTGTTTTAATAATTATCGTATTTTGCAAGACGGTACTATAAAAACCCGATAATCGTTCCCGTGAATCACAGTCTCCGCAATAAAGTGTTAAGTGATTTTATGAAAAGCAAATAGACAGTTATTTCAAAATGAAATTCGGTCTCCTATTGTTGGTGCTGAGTTTGGTAAGTTACGAAAGTTATTATAATTCCCGCCATTTCAATTAACCCTAACAAACATAGCGCTTCTCTTATGTGAAAAGCAAGTGAGTAGCAAGTGAGAGATGACCACTACCATTAAAAAAACTCGCACGATGTTCAAACCAGCCTATAGGAATAGGATGATTACTGGCGTATAACATACAACTGAAGGAGTTATTAAGTTGAAATATGCAATATTAATTATTAAGATCTCTTCATATCTGGGAACTGCCACACTATTATCACAGTGCAGATTGGTGTACTGAAAAAGCAACAAAATAAGAAGGCAATGATAACAAGTATTCGTGTCATTAAGAATGCTTTTAAAGTCGAGTCGAAATCGGTCTATTTAACACTAACTGACCGCTACGGTTGGATTTAGACAGTAGTAGTAGTGTTTACCTCAGACTTAGGTATATATACATATGTAGAATATGCTTCCTTGTGAGGTATTTCCAGAACACTTTTATGTGGGGTCCTTCGAGAAAAGAGCTCTCCTTCGACGCCTGCAACGCTTTGGAAATTCTTCTGGTGTTGTACTTGTCCATCGGTGACTATGATCACTTACCATCTTTAAATAAATAAAAAAAACATTCAGAAAAAGTCCTCATAATTAGTTTAATAATACAATAACACCATAAAATTTTTAATATGTCATGAAATCGTTGAGAAATATTACTGAAAATAATAATATTTTAATAGAAACGATTTTGGATTAAGTAATTTCGTGTCCATAAAGCAGGGTTTTTTAACGATTGTAATTTATTTGGAGAAATATTATACATATAACCTATTCAAAATAGTTTTTCGTTATGTAAGAAAAAATAAAAGTGAAACAAAAAAATATATGCTCTCAGTAAAACTCAGATTTGATAACGGATTATACAGTAGGTATGTTTTATGATATGTTACTGTACTTGTAATTTTTTTTTATACTAAGTGACAAAGGGAGCTTCGTACGCGGTAACCTGCTTACTGCAGCCCTTAAACTATCCGATTACCAAAAGGTATAATAAGGTTTTTACTTAGGATGAGCTGAGATTAGTTAAAGACGCTCCCTTAAAGATAGTTGGAAGGCTTCATAATGTTAAATAACTAACGCTTCATACTTGAACTCGGCTACTAAAATATCGCTGATCATATGCATCTTAAGTTGTACAGTTATTGATAAATATTTATAGTTTATTAATTTTGATCGTTTCAAAATTTTACAAGTTGCAAATCAAGCAGAAACGTTTATTAAATAATTAACAAATTTAATGCCAAATGCCAGCTCTGTAAGGTTAAAATATTTGGCAATAGGCGCTATTTGCCACTTAAGGCTCTTAACGAGAGAGTATCCTTTACATATAAAGGTTATACTATTAAACATGTACTTATACGATAACTTATAAACACAAATAACATTTAAATTTGGCAGCTGAATTATCCTATAAGCTATAGCTACCTGCCACAGATTAACTTTGTAGAGCTGAAGTCTTCACCGCAGACTCTGTCACTGGCAGAGATTTCGACCCTATCCACCATAGTGCTCTAGCGTAGATGGTTCGAGATTCGAATTAAGATCCTATATAACTGACGAAAGTTTTTAAACCACTCTAAACGGCCAAATTATTGTTGCCAACAATAGCAGTGACAGCTGATGTAACTTAACGTTGTGTTCTAAAATAAACATTGAACATTTGCCATAAGCGGCTGCCCTACCAAAATCCAAGCACAATAAAATTAAGACCTTTTAGGTATATATTACAATATCTAGTAATATGCTTGTATAAAATTAATATGTAAAAATACTTTACAGGTTTGCCTATCATCTGGCAGTCCACTTAACGTGGAGGAACATGCGACCGCCCTGCTTCAGAGTCGTGAAGTTGAAATCGTAGGGAATTCCAGGTTACTAGCTCTTTATTCTCACACAACTAATAACATTAAGATAAATTTCATTACACATCGATAGTTATTTAATTAATACGTATTAGAGATAAATAAATCTGAAAAAATCCCACTCAACTTATGTATATACATATGTCCATATGTATGTACATACATATCATCACGTGAAGACCCTCGCGGAGTAGGCAACACTTAACGGTGCACTTAAAAATTACAGTCTGTCAACCCGCACTTAGCCAGCGTGGCAAACTAGGCCATTGATTCTTCTTATTCTGTGGAAAGACCCATGTCCACTAGTGGAGTAATGAAAGGGTTGATGATGATAATGACATGACATGTAATATCTTCATACAATGTAGATAGCAGAGATGGCCTTGTTGGTTATACATTCATCAGCTCAGAAAATTTGAAGTTTTTTTAAAGACTCTCCAATAGGCTTCCAGTCTAAGGAGATCTGTCAACTTCTCTTTTAAAAAACCTAATGTCCAAGCGTTCTAAAAACAAAACAAAAACAAATGCAGTCCACAATTTCCAGCCAATAAAAATTTGCGCTAAAATTGTACCCTCGAGAATTGACTAGTTTCGATATGTATGCGTTGAGTGTGTGCTAAAAATAATACAATGCTTAATTCAGATGCTTTTTGCTTCGTTAGTTCAACATTATTTCATTAGCCTCATTCATTAGTTACATTCAGATCTATCCATGCAATTCACATCATCGACTATCTAACGTGCAAAAAATTTCGTGGTTTCGTACGGTAAATATGAAATAAACTTAGAAGAAGGTATGTAATAGAATACTAAATTACAATTGCCTAACTTTTGGAATTATCATCTTACAATTAGATGTGTATGTCTGTTTGTAACGCATTTTTTACGTATACCTGTATCGTTATCGTGGCGAATGTCGGGAAAACGGGATTCAGTTAACGTAGGTGCCTGCATAATGTTATAATCAATTGAATCACGTGCATATTTTAAGATGACTAGAAGCATAGTGACTCGGAGGCTGGATTTGTGACCGATGTATGGCAATAGGCTCACCGACCACCTATTGCATGGGACTTAAACGTAACTGGTGAAAACTGCGATTGTTCTACACTCCTCTGCCTACTTCTACGGGAATTACAGGCGTGATGTTACTTATGTTTTTTATTTACATATTTTAAGAAATAATATCATGAAAATCATCAGGTGGTAGATAATATTTATCCTGAAAAAAATAATTAGTTACTAAATTATAACTCAAAAATTGTTTTAATGCATCTTGAAACTTCACTAAGGTTGATTTTTTTAATCGATCATTTTAAGCGTTAAGTTACTCAAATATAAAGATACTTAATTCATTCTTAATTCAACGTAAACGTTACATAAATCTCTTTACTTTTATAAAAACAGAACGACCCTAACGAATAAACACAAAAAGTGATCGATAGTGTGCAGGGTACAATAACAACTATGTGTGGACACCAGGACAATAAATCACACTTCTTAGAGGGCGTGTTATTGATGCAAACCTATGTTTATTAATATCCATATATTAGCATTAGCTTATTAGCATCTATACTTCATCATTGTAGTGTAGTGTATTACAAAGTAATGTTCATCATTATGTAAAAATAAATAACATTTTTATTTGCAAATATATAGATACTATATATATATTGTATACCGTTACTAAAAGATGATTGTGTAAATGGCGAGATCAATATTTCGACCATCGTGTATAATAAATAATCATCGTTGCTGTATTCCGTATAAAATGGCACAATAACTAGTAAGTCCGGTTTTGCGAGACTTACAATAAAACATAAATATAAGCAACAAGTCATGCTCTCGTATGGTAACACAATATCTACGAAATATCTTCAGATTCGAAGTGAATTGCAACTACCTAACAATCAATGAACTAATAGGTACGTACATGTTGTAACTACCTACTGTATTCTAACAAATAATTTATAACTTACTTTGTTATTATAGAAAGTGAAAACAGCATGTAATAATTATTTTACAGAAAACTCATAGAAGAGCTGCTTCTCAACCTGCAAAAGGCCGCTCAGCAGGCAGCTGACGCTATCGTCACTTTCACCAAAGGGCTGCAGGGCCAGGCCGAACTGTTTGCGGAGAAACTTGCGAGCGACTTGCAGAAACTGAGGAATCGAGTCTCTGAGGCGATTTTTGATATCACGGATAAACTTACGGGAGCAGGCGTATCTGTCCGAGCCTGCATTGATGTATGTGTCCCATGAGAAAAATAGTTTACATTATAGTTTACACCCGTAGTCGGGGTTCATCAGCGTACGCGAGAGGCACCTGTCCAGCGGTGGACCGACGTCTAGTAATGATATCATCATTTCGTCACAAATTACACTTTAATGTTGACTTTCACATTGTTTAATTAACATAATCCAAGTCATAAAAATAAAAAAATTATCAATCCCCGAATTCTTCTACTTTATCATCAACATGCTCCCAAGAGCGCTTATGTTCGATTTTATAAGTACTTCCAAAGATCTATTACGATCCGGTCCAATGTTATCTCTGAGTTTCAATGGATCATGTTTTTCTATCATATCTCTTAAGCTGTAACATTGCTAGACTTACGGTGATGTATATGGCAAGAAGTGAGCAACATTGTCAGTGCCGCAGACAATACCTGGATCAAATTTAAAAAGCTTTTAAAAGACTTTCATAAATAGCTGTTAGTTTCTTTAAGAGGAATAAACATTTCCATTCTAGGCACGAAAAAGCGAAGCCGATGAGTTGTTCAAAGATACTGCAGCTAAATCTAAGACCTGTGCTGATCAACGCATCAAAGACGTAAATGACATGGTCCTCCATCTTCAAGATCTTTCTAACGAGGCCCTGGAATTCTCAAAGAACGCAATGGACGAGCTGAACAACTGTACTCAAGTAAACAGTGGAAGTATTCTTGGTACTGGCACTTGCCTTGGTTCGGTTGCTATACAAAGTGAAATGAAGGGAGCCGCGTTTTTAGCACAAAGTGGATTTTTGGTAAGTGTATATCTAAGTGAAATTGTGAAAAGAGTATTTTCAATGAAAACAAGTTATAACGATAATTTAAAAAATCAAACTATAACCATAATGATAAAATATATCCTTAAATTAAATTATGAATTAGCAGAAATCTTATTTTCGTACAATTAAATAACTGGTCCGTTGGTCGAGTGGTTGCAAGCGCTAGTGATGATCGAGAAGTCCTGAACTGGATCCTCGAGTCGTATCCTATCGGGTTATTCTAAGTTTAATCTCCTAATAATATATTGGAGTTTGGATTTGTGTGCGCTATATGGTAATAGGCTCACCCTATATTCTATAGTGGAATATAAAACATAACAGGAGAATCGTTGGAGCGTACTGCACCCCTATGGCTACCCTTTCGGGGAATACAGGCATGAAGGTAATAATACGTACAAGATTAACTACCTATATGAATATATAATTTTCTAATCTTGCCCAGATTACACGCATCAACCTGGCTATTGCAACTCTCCCGGCAGCCCTTGAGGTCTGCGCTGGCTCCCAGCTCGTCAGTGCTAGCATCGGCACCGCGAAGATCGTAATGGAGATCGGAAGCTGCTCGGCTTCTTCCATCTTCCCGTCCCTCACGGCAAGTCTTTAACTCGGTCTTTTGCTTTACAAATAAAAAAATAAATAAATTTGTGTATTTCATTAGATCTCCCCCATCCTCAACCTCATTCATTATCGTTTTTATTTTCGTTGCTTCTCATTTTTAAGTATTTCGAAAATATTTCATATTATTTAATACCTGTAAAAACAGCCTTCGACTGCCTCTTTGATTGAGTGGTCGGGAGGTCCTAGGTTCATATCCCGGGTCAGGTGCTATTGGATTTTTCTAATTTAGAATTTCTAGTAGTGACTCGGAGTCTGGATTTGGGCCCGATGTATTCCAATAGGCTCATCACCTATTCCATGGGACTTAAAGGTAACTGCTGAAACGTGTGAGTATACTATACTCCTTTGCCTACCCCTTCGTGGAAAGGCATGGTGTTACGTTTGATATAAAAACAACAATCACAATAATGGCACACTTGTATTGCCCTTGATGTTCAAGGCTTACCCATCAAGTTCAAATTCATGTTCTCTATAAATACTGCATATATCATGTCATCATCAAGCGATACATTATACACCTCTGGCGTATATCACTCTAAACCGGTTCAGCATCTTCAATACAAAAATATACATATATGCAAAATTTTCTCATAAGCGTAACGTTGAGAAAATGTTGCGTTATATGAATTGACTTCGCTGTTACAACACAATAACTGGAATAATACTTAACCAACTATGTAGTTATAAGTCTTGCCTATTTTCTAGCACTTTAAAATACACTGAACTCATACGATAAGCTGAAACTTATCTATGAAACAAAATGCTTTTCAAAACAGAAGACATTTCGTTAAAAGGAATACACACAAAGATAATAAATTCGCGAAGTTGTTTGAGGATGTTAAGTGGATAACAAGAGACTAATCCGATATTGATAGTTCGCACTTGTCATATAAATCAATATCAACGTTGTTAATGGTTTAGTAGAAAATTGTTCTGACAAAGGAAGAAGATGCGCGTAGCGTTGTTTTTTGTTTTGTTTCTAACTTGTTCTCAGGTAACGTATCATGTCAATTTACATATACTCGTACTACTCGTTCCGGATCCAATATATATTAATAATAGCTAGTAATAGGTCATCAGGTTTTTAAAAACACAATAATACTAGGAATTTTGCAAATTTTAGATTAGGTATATAGTTGGAGGTAACGATATGAAAATAAACGAGTTCGCTATATAGAATCGCAGTGTATAATAATAACAATAATAATAATAATCGACCCATTTATCATTCCACTGTTGGAATATGGGTCTCCTCTCATACTGAGAGGGGTAAGGCGATAGTCTGCCCCACGCTGGCCAAGTGCGGGTTGGCAGACTTCACACACCTCAGAAAATATTTTTTTTTTTTGTTATAAATTCTAAGGTGTGCAGGTTTCCTCACGATGTTTTCCTTCGCCGTTAGCAAGTGATATTTAAAGAGGTGCGGCGCCATGGATTTGAACCCAGGACCCCCGGAATGAGAGGCTGAATTCTTAACCACTAGGCTACCACTGCTTT
>DWMF01001526.1:0-11346 GCA_018244815.1 Parelbella polyzona | reverse complement strand
ACCCAGGACCCCCGGAATGAGAGGTTGAATTCTTAACCACTAGGCTACCACTGCGTTGATATGATCATAACGTATGATAATATCAATAAGCATTTATATTCGTCTACACGCTTAAGAAATCAATATTAATATAAGAAGCCTGTGCACAAACCGGTTATGAACGCTAGAAGTGTGCGCGGTTTAATGAAAAAGCTGAAACTTATTAATTATTGCTGCAGACGAACTTGTCTAATCTCAGCGGTATTGAGGATATTGGAGTTAGCGGCTGTGTGTGTTAGTGATTCTGTTTTTGTGCTAAACTTCGCCTTGCTTTTGCTCGTAAAGTTCGTAATACGATATTGAATATCGATTCTGCATTACATATTTTAACGTGCACTATGTAAGTAATCACTAATGAATCTAAGAGAAATGTTGTTAAGATAACGAATACAAGTACCTATATGGTTCGTAGTATATTCAGTTAAATCTTCAGAGTATATGTTATTGTTTATATAATATTATATGTAATAAATAGTAATAAACATACAATATAATAGTAGAATATTCCATTATTTATTGCTGAAATTGACAACGAGAGAATTATCCATAGGTACATATTTACTTATTATAATTAAGAAATGACTAGTAGCATCTTTTATAGGGCATGTATAAAAAATAACATATAAAACAAACGTATTGGTTTAATTTAACTTCGTGTTGCTTATCGTGTTGTTGCTGATTTGTGTGTGCACTGCAGCGACATAAGTACGGTGCATACATTACTTCGCCACCAAATCATTCGGACGGGATGGGTCGCAGCCAAACCACAGGAACTAATCTGAGAGCTAATCGTTAAAGCCGCTAACTAAACTAACCTGCTTCTTGCGCTATCAGATCAGTTTCAAATGTAATCTGTAGCCCAAATTGCATTAGCGGTTGAACGGCGATGGCAAAATGCCACTTGGTAAACAAAGGGTCGTGGATACACAATGCGAGTTTAAGTGACATACAAATATTGGAATGTTGACTTTGTAAGAAAGTGTTCTATTTAATTATACCAGTAAATAGAAAAAGGAAACATTTATTACCTACCTACCATAATCTAAAATATGTCCGCAATGAATAGCCGCAGGTCGCTAACTTTCGCGCGCGTCTCGGAAACTTAAGAATTTTCGGCAAATAGAACAAAGGAAACAAAACCACCATATATAAGCCCGGAAAAGCCTAAACTATAATTCCTTTATATATCTATAACCGACTCAGTATGTACATACTGGTATGTACTAGTATGTAGATGCGTCAAGGGAAAGATATCTCATTAGTTTCCGAGACGTGTTTCCGGAAACGACAGTTTCACTATTACTTCACGTCAAGACCATCGATTCGCCTTTCATGATTTCCTTCGCTTACGTTACACGGATATGTAATTAAACTGAAGCATTCTAATTCGATTATTTCGTTGGATAAAGCAGGTCGAAAACAATACAATGTTATATGGAGAAGACCAGCGATAGCAATGATAGTGTAACAATTGATTATTATGAAATTAAAGGGTGGTAAATATCGAAATACGGGTGAAAGGACCTTGTTCTAACTAGATACTCCAACAATAATCGAACACATTAGGTAAAAGTGTAATTACTATAATAAAAGAACTCTTTAACCACCCATTTCACCCATTATAAACATGAAATTCCCGTGGATAATACACAGGCAAATAGGCGGAATATTTTCATAAAAAAGTTATAATTCCATGGTATCTTGTGTAGGCGGTTATTAATAAATGAGGCTTCGTGCCCAATCGCATTTCTCTGGGGACGCATAAACAATACGAATCAAGATTAAATTACGCTCAGTTTCACGCATGGTCTCTTTGTATGGAGAAAACCGTAGGAAGTCGTCATTTCTAGCACTATATTGTACTATTATTTGTTTCTTCCATAATCATAAAGCAAGAACATCGTAGGGAAGCCTGCGCATCTCAAAGTTCTTCTTAATACCCTCGAAGACGTGCAGAACCGCACCACGTACATAGGCTGCGTAAAGAACAATATCCGTAGCTCAGTTTTTGTGTGATATGTAGCATGTGTTTGGTGTTGCACATGTCCATAGGCAACAGTGACCAATTACCATCAGGTAGCCCGTCTGTCTGATTGCTTGTGTTAAGAATTAAAAAAAATATGCACCCATATTACGGATCGTTAGCAATATGATATTACTTTGAATTCTATCACTTAACACATACTGCTTTTAAGATAACCATTGTTTCTAATAACATCCAAGGACTGGAAAAATTTCACTCTCGCTAAAGCAAAAATACTAGAATACATTCCACTACGTCTGTCCAGTGCAGGTTGGCCATGAGAGTAAGAGACCATTACGTCCTGGATTTTTTAACTGTAGAAATCGCTTGCAATCTGCAAGCGACATCTCTTTGGATAGTAAAAAGAATACATCTTGTCACGAAGCGCAAATAGGTTTCTTTCCTTCAAGAGTTCAAGCTACTAGTGTTATGAGATATTAAAATTTCCACTGCAATCTCAGTTTTACGACCCGTTCGAACATACTCCCACGTAATTCTGCGGGTAAAATTTACGACAATACGAATACGAAAACGTTTTGTTACGCTGTACGTTATAAGTTTTTATGTGTGTAGTTAGAATCGTTAAATTTACGAATTAACTCATAAGGAATTAATTTCTGTGCTTATAACTTCTCCCTTTATCGAATTTTTCCTTTCGACTAAATCCTAAGGGAATATGTTCTGGACGTTTATGTTCTTTTTATAACTTTCATATGTTATAGTGCAGATATTTTTTTAATCAATGCAACAATAATGCGTTAAGAATAATTTAAAAATAATTTAAAATGAACGTAAAAAAAATTTAATAAATTTTGCAATCCATAATTACAGGATGTAAATTAGTTTATTATTTTAATCTTTTGTTTTAATTCGCTCTTCCAGGAATTTTATTACAAACAATAATAATAAAATAAAACATTACATAAAATATAAATGGAAGAAATGTTATACTAAATTGCAACAATATTTAAGAAGTATGTATTAAGCTTCGTTTTATTCAAATGCGATAACTAAGAATATATGTAATTTATATCTAATTATTAATCTTATGCACTGAGCCCATCCACATTTGCAAATGTAAACAATCCCGATGCCAAGTGATATATACTCAAAACGTACGCTAACATTGTTATAGCATAGCATAGAATGCATTTAAAATTAAAGATGGGTTTTCACAAGCAGCATATAAAAACATGTCTATCAAAACAATCAAAAGGCGTCAAAATCATGACGCAAGAGATACTTCAATTGTGGTTAAATAAACAAGACACAGCGTTGTCGGCAGCTCCCGGCAACCTGAATACCACGTTAATTAAATATTGAATCGCAGAGAAAGCAAAGCTCGAAACAATAAAACTTGTAATAATTAATTTTATTCAAGCCTCAAAACTTGGGAAAGCAATTAGGGGACGACACCCCGGCAATATTATTAAATATTTACATAATCAGTAACAATTTACTCCTCATTAAATTGGACAGAGTGAAATAATATTCAAGATGAATGAAGAAAATAACACAGGATATTAGCATATTTTATGAATGAAACGAGACAAAATTCCATTTAATTACAATTTTATATTTCTAATATTAAAATTGTTTCTAAACCTATGTGGATCCAATGAAACGAAAAAAGAATTTTGCGCTCTCGTCAAAGTTTTTCTCTACCCGCCTCAAGCCATCCGTCATCTACGCGTTAATAATAGCCCATTAAAACACTTTACCATCTACGTTTATTTCGAACTGTTTAAGTGCTTTAATATCGTTTAACGTTCAACACGTCAGTTACTTCTTAAATCGAGCGCTAAAAACGCTTATTTAAGCGCTTTTAGCCCTGGTACTACATATTAGGGATAGATTACAAACGTTCTATACAATTAACCAATGCCGAATGCCACTTGTATTTTCCACAAAATATGTGTAGATATAGAATACCCGTCTAAAACTGATTATCAGCAGATCAAAGCATATGACATGTCTTAGCATATGGTAAAGCTTATGATATCTCTTTGTGTTATTGATTGAATATTAATTAGTTAGCGCAGAAGTTGTGTACGATTTTCACACATTAACGCCATATGTTCTTCTTGTTAAATAATTAGATCGAAAACTAAATTTTTTTAATTAGTGTTTAAATAGAACTGTGGAGGCGTAATTAGACAGCTGATTCGTGACCTCGTTGGATAAATTTGAATGTCCTGGATGTCCGAAATATACATTTAATCCGTATGACTTTCGCAAGTAGTAAATACATACATGTATACTTAAGTCAATATTAATCAATTTTAACGATAGCAAATTAGTATAAATTGAAACTTATTTTACTTTAAGCATCTAATTTATTTATCCGAATTAAGAAATAGAAATATAAGATGAAACAGTGCCTTACTAACAAATCAACCTGTTAAGAAGATAAAATAATAATATTTTTCCACCAACATTCACTGTAAACTTTTTAAACATTTGATTAATTGTTGTTCGCAGAATCCGTCACGATCTCATGACTCGGGGTGATTGCTTCACCGAGAAAGAAGCCGATTACGCCCTAGACGAAGCGCCGATTGTTCAGAAGGGGGGATACAACATGATTGATTACAAACAATTTTGCACGAAGCTCTGTGGTCTCAGAAAGACCGACAAAACAAAACTCCAAGCCAAATAACACACAAAAAAATTGAAACGTCAAGATATATTGCAAAACGAAAAAGATTTTCAAATCATATATATTTTTTTATAGTTGGTGATCACAATTTGTATAACTTTATACAATCAGTTTTACCATACAGATAATATTAGAATTTGACTTGATTGATGAAAATTAGAATATTTAAAGATAATAATGCACACAGGACCGCAACAAGTATGGCAATAAAAATTGATATAGTAGTTTATATGTACAATAGTTAGCACATGGACAAACTACGAACGAACAACTGTTTTGTAAAAAAAACAACTTTCATTCAACAATGTTTACGTAATGCTAAGTTCGAATCGAATATGAAATTGCTCGTGTTTTTTTATTTTCCCGTACATCCAGCTTCGTGCTTTATATTTTGCGAAAATAAAAATGCCGTGCTAGAAATTACTGTAAAATTTTGCAACTATTCGTTAGGAATCATTCATTAACGAACATTAAATTATTTCTCCTTTCAATTCCGAAGTTTATTAAATTATTTCTTAAGTCCTACAAAATACTACTATTCTTTTTCTTCTTCCTTTTTCTTCTTTCCTTCTTCTGTACCCATTCATCATCATCACATCAGCCTTTACCGTTTCACTGCCGGACATAGGCCACAACACCCGATCCTCCTCACTTATATACCAATTCATTACACAAAAGTAAATGCAATGACCATTTCCTTCATTAAATTTTCATGTTGTATATCAAAATATAAGTCAAATTTGAAAATGTACTACAATTCACTGGGACAATTCCCTCTACAAAATCTAATCTAAATTGGTGTCACACTTCGAATTAATTACGTTTAGCGGAATGTTGTTTGCTTCATGACTGTTTGTTGTTGAAATATTAAATGAGTTCATGGACACGGATAAATTTGTTTTGATTTATTTCATACGTACACAATATACTCTTGTTTTGATTCATAACTTTATGACAATTTAAATATTATAATAAATCTGGAATATTTTAAATTATTGGAAAATAAAATTATATTGTACACTTAGCGCGTTTTGCATTTAAATGTAAATAATTGACAATGTCGCGTAACAACAACGGAATAAATAATTTATTGATGGTAAAACTATATGTTGAAAGTTTGTACATAAATACCAATAAGCAAGTATTGTTCTTAAACATAACATCACATAGATACGAGTATGTTATATACGAGCTGGATTTCAATTGAGTTAATTTATTCACGTTTTGAAATTTGGTGCTTGAAACGTGGTTGGATGCGAAGAGCTGAAGATCAAGCTCAGTGGCGTGCCATTGGAGAGGCTTATGTCCAACAGTGGACGGGAGTAGGCTGATGATGACGATGATGATAATGAATATCGCAGAAATTTTAGGAGGTTTTCAACTAGATTACGTCTGTGATATGCGCAAATATAGACCTGGTTTATTGCCCGAATGTTTCCTGTAGGATATATGAAATTTCCCCAAAGCATTACTGACCATATTTTTACATTGTTCTCGATTCTGTTTTTAGATGTTTGCAGTATTCAAAAATTTTAATGTCATCGTAATTATGTAGTGAATAATTTAAATTATCATACGAAAGAAAATTGTGAGCGCTTAAATTAAAACGATTCAAGTTTAGTTGTATGAGACACGGAAGTTTTAAGTGATGAATTACTGTCGGCTATAGTAGCGACTTCTGAATAAAATTTAAATTAATTTTCAGTTGCTGATGGAAAGTTTCGTAAGATTTCGGTTTTGAATTTAATATTCAATGCTTAGATTGCCATGGATTAATAAGTAGAATTAAATTTATGGACTAAAAATATATTTATAGATTTTATTTTTTTAATTGAAAACACAACACCACCGAGCATAGGTGATTCTGTAGTCACACTGAACTCTACATACATATGTGTTGTATTTTCTTTAAAGTTATACGTAACATATGGAAATGAAACGAATTCTTGGAAACGAAATTTTTACCCGTTTTAAGGCGAGGCATATCCTTTACAAGTTCTTTACAAATGCGTTCCAATGCTAATAGTATATTTTATTTTCATAGTCGGAATATTAGGTAATTGTTTATTTTCCGTGGCACTGTGCTGAAGCCAGCGCCCATGTAAACTACACGGAACTAAGGAAAAATAGTTATCTTTTACGTTAATTTTATAACTAGCAATACATTTTGTTAAAACCTATAAGATATTCTTCTGGAATTTATACGACTGAAATAGAAAATACGACAACACATAGTAATAATAAAAGATATTACTCACTCGAGTTGTTCCTTGTATATGTCGAAATCAGTGAAGACGATCTCCACAATTTGATGGGGGGCGGCGACGAAGGTGTACAGGAGGCACGATATATGGGCCGAATAGGGATGAGGATAGTCGGGACTGCTGAAGGTACCGCGTTCCTTCCCATGAGTTGACGTGTACCGGATACAGGAACAGCCTGTAAGCAAAGAAACTTATATTAATATATGAGTATAAAATAGACTAGATATTACTCGTATGGCTTTGTTTTGGAATAAACACCATTGAAGTAATATAGAAAAAAAAGTATCATCACGCCTGTGACATAATATATTTTATCGTTAAACATTGCTTGGACTAATGCGTCCATTCAATTACAAGTTTGAAGGGTACGAGCATATAATCAAAACTCATAATAATGTGACAACTTAGAAAAACAAATGGGAATTCCTTATTGGTATATACCTCTAATGAATTACTTATTCCGAAAAAATGTTCTGTGGATGTAACCGTGGCATCTACATGGAAATTAAAATGGTACAAGTGAAGATTTAAAAGTTAAATAAGGTATAATTTACAAATAGTACTAACTTTTCGACTAATATACAACTAAAAGAACCTAAAGTGACTGCCCAACAATCCCGCCGAAGCACGGAACCCTTTATAAGAACGTACTACTATCGCTCAACCTCACACAACCCGACATCGCAATACTTCGTGATTGCAATCTGCAATGACAATAACATAGGGAAGGAGTCCTTAACTAAGTTATTCTAATTAATCTATGTCCATGGAAAGCGGTTAGTATTTAATAACCCACCACAATTGTTGGTGCATTCTATTAAAAAATACTAAGCGTTTGCGAATTGTGTTTCGAATGTTCATAAATTGGAGAGTTTCCTGTATGCAAAGTTTGTTTCGCTGGAAATAGTCCCGTTTTTCTTCATTATGAACATGGAGCGATGAATGGAAGAACGAGTAAATAATGTAAATGTATGTAAAGTGACCTCTCTAGTGCCGTGAATAGAGGAAAGCGTTGGATATATTAATCATTTTCAGCTATTTTACACGAAGTTGTTACTGAGTTATTGTTCTTAAGTGTTAATAGAAACATGATTAAAATATTAATGGGAATGAGTAAATTTTAGAACGCTTGAGAACGTATTTTTGCTACATAAATCTTGTAAAGGTGTAGGTAGACTTCCTCATGAGAAGTTGTATCTAATGGGATCTTATGCACATCTTTTTTAGGCAGATATTAGTTAAATATATTATGTGCTATTCTCATCACACATTTCTAACCAAAACAAATATAGATACTTAACTAAAACTCATGTACTTTAAAGATAGAGCCATATTTGCCATATTAATTATTTCCTCTAGCTTTAACGGTACACCTCTATCTCTGTCTCTCTTTCTTTGCTCCTCTTTCACTCTGTCTCTATTTCCCTGCTTCCCTCTTTTACTCTATTTCTTTTTGTCCAACCTTATCATCTTATAATCATCTTAACTTCACTTCACACTTACGAGTAAGTCTCCATAATATACGCCAACTTAAATCTCTTCAGCATTAAACGATAACGTCCAACACTGGCACAACAAAAGGATAGATAAAATCACATTACCATTATGCGAAATTATCCAATAATTGTTACATTTCGTCCCAGACAACTATTAACACGGTCTCACCGAATTCAAATGTTATTAAATTCATGTGTAAGTGTAATTTGTAAATAACGATTAACGTTTATTGCGACTACAAGACGAAACGAGGCCCCTGAACAAAGTGCTCTGTTAGTCGTGAGTGATAGCGTGTGGCACGACTTAATTACCGCTAAACAAAGTACTGAGCAACTACAATAAAGCTTTACACACTTTCCACGTAATCTAATGGGCAATTTTACTGACTAATTAGTTATGACATTATCGTTGGTCGAGCGATTGCAAATGCGACTGCCAATCGAGAGGTCCTGGGTGCAAATCCCGGGTCAAATACTTTTGTATTTTTCTAACTTAGACTTTTTAATATAAATTTCTGGTAGTGTCTCGAAGTTTAGATATATAACCGGCATGGCAATAGGCTCACCGCCTATTTCATTGTGAGACGTAAATGTAACTGCTAAGACGTGGGAGTGTACCTACTACACTCCTCTTCCTATCTTTTCGGGATACAAGCATGATGTTACGTGATAAGTTGTGACAGATGTCACTTCATAAATTCAAATTGTTAAGGCAAATGCTTACTTATAACACTTATAATTAAATGAGTAGGTACTAAGTAACTGAAACGTTACATGATTTCGTCACCCAATCTAATGTGAACCCGCCAAAGATTATTTCATAATGAATCATGTCTTAGCGCCTACTTCATTAATACTAATTGCTACAATTTCGCTAGGCTTATCTGAAATTCTATAGAAAGATCTATCCCTGTCTGTCTAGGTATTCGCTTTATACTCGTACTTCCGACTTATCGATTGGATTTTAGTATCTTGTCAAATTTATTAAGAAATTATTCGAAGATCTTCAGCTATATAACATCGTTACGGAGCAGGTAAATTAAATTGTTTATTATTTAACAATGATCTACAGAATATAATACAATTTCCAACTTCTAAAATTTGATAAAAACAACGTGCAAATACGCGCAAGGCATTAGCACTAATCATTATTTAATAAGATCCAATAATTACTACTACATATTAAGAACAAAAGTCCCTTAAACTCTATCACTTAAATAAATGTTACACAGCAAATTGAGCTTATAAAAATTACCCGCTTTTTAAATATGCTGTGAAGCATTTCGCAATATTTAGCTAAGCTGTTATGGGCTGCCAGTTTCTATTGCCGAATTTGATAAAAATAGAACCAACCAATGAGAAGTCATTGTCATTAAATCTTAGTAAATAGCACGTGCCCACTCGTATGTATGTGAAGTCGGTTTCCTCAAGTTGTTTAGTAAAGGTCAACTCATACTTGCTACTACGATCGTCGATTGGATGTTTAGTTGGTTTTGGATGTCACGTCCGAATGCAAAAATACGAATAGGTAGACATAAGTACAAAAGCCGGTAACGGCAACTTTGCCCTGCACAAAATTTCATTTAATCGCAATATTGTTGAGGATTTCATGTTTGCGAAAGATGACTAATTATTTTACTTCATATAGACGAGCCTGAATTGAATTTTAATGAATCGACCGCTTTCGTTGTTTATCTAAAAAACGAAATTATAAACGTGCCGAAAGTGAGCATTCATAACCTTAAATTATCTGTTGCCATCTTAGGTTTAAAAACCCAATATTTTAATAAGATAAGACCAACCAACTTAGTGCAAATCATAGTACTGCAAATGCACTTTTAATGTGTCACATAATTTGTTAATATTTTTTTTGTGTCTGAAACACACACATTTCACGTTATATATCACGTTTTCAATTATTTCATAACACAATTCTTTTTTGTAATACCTTTATCAATTGTTATACAGTTTCTTTCAAATATTCTATGACTAATACCAATGACATATTGCATAATAGAGTTACCCAAATATAATATTAAAATCCGATAATACAACATGCCAGTAATATTTTGTGAAGCTTACTGGTGTGTATTTTTTGAGTTACGCTTGCTTCGCCAAACTATGAGCAGCTCTCCATATCACCGAAAACTGCGCGCACGTGTTTATTGACTTTAGGCAGTTTGTTGATGTTGCCGTGAAGAATGTCTTAAACGAGACTATAAAAAACTCACTCCACACTTCCTATGTGCCCATCTGTGTATGCCAGAAATCGGTTAATAAATTCTACGAACGATAAACATAAAAATGTAAGCCATAAAACCTGTATAAAACAACTGTATAAATAAATATCCTACCCATAGTAATGACCCTAACATTGACTCGAACTGTGAGTAAATCCAGAGAATAATATAAATTACTTTTACACCCTCCTAAACTTCTTGCATATAGTCTCAATGTACTCACAAATTCTTAATAAAAATAGACAAAAGCCACGAAAGCAATGTAAAGAAATCGAGTTTCAACCTATTTTCAATAGCACAGGATCGATCATTTCAATATAAATAGTCATTTCCATGGTGGTGAATGATTAATATACAAACATTCCTTTACAGGCAGTAACTGACTCCATATAGTAGACAAAGAACTTCTAAAGACTACACAAATAATTACGACAACAAGTAAGGCAAAATAAACGATAAACGGCATTTTGTACTTATTATGCCTCTTTACGATTCCCTGTTAAGGTGCTAAGATGCTAAGGCAAATGGCAATTACCCAGATTCATAGTATATGTATATTTGTGGTCATCATTAAGAGTTCTGTATTACTAAGGTTTGTACCAGGTGGCTTTGGGTGATAAGCGTA